>NQII01006242.1:0-129283 GCA_002778355.1 Clitarchus hookeri | reverse complement strand
ACAGTGTCTTTGGATACAGCGCAAAACACGTTCACTTTGGGGGAAGCGCGCTCGTGTTCGGTGGTTTCATGTGAACGCTCCTACCACCATATCCGCACGTTGTGCCAGTTCACCTTATCATATGTATGGAACGTCGCTTCATTACTAAAATCCAGCTTAGACATGAAGGCATCGTCTACCTCGTTCTGGGCACAAAAGGAAACATCACACCGTCCGCTTCCATTTGACGTGTCGAATGCGATCTCGCTTCCCCACACCACCTCTNTGACGTGTCGAATGCGATCTCGCTTCCCCACACCACCTCTAACCGAGAGTTACGAACGCCATCCAAACCATAACACCGGACATGCTGACAAGAGCGTGGAACGAGTTTGATTATCGCGTAGATGTCGTTCGGGTCACTCATGGTGGTCACATTGAACATTTATTAATGTATGGTAAACAAACTTCACGGTTCCATGGTTCATTTGATTGGCCAATCAAGATTGTAGGTGGTTTGGTTTTGTTATTATAGACCTTCAAAGTTGGGGTATTCTTATATACTCACACTGTATTTTAACGAGCACGCTGTGTGGTATGCGGCTAGTGAGGTTGGTAACGACGGGGGCAAAGTAGTCGGATGCTATAACGTTGAATTAAAATTGTTATGTAAACAAATTCTTTATATAAATGTAATAAATAAGCAAAAAAAAATTTCTTTTTATTTTGCAGTGTCACTCGACCGACGCATGAATAAAATTTTAAGTCCCAAGGTAATGTTAATTTTACATATGACGGAAGAATACACAACTTGTCTACAAATCGATCTTAAACAGGGATTTCAAAAGTGCTCCGTTTATCGTGAACAGTCTGTTTGTATAAGGCAAAACATATATTTAGTAGCCCCAACAAAATATTTTGTTGAATAAACAAAACTTTAAAGGCAATAAAATTTATTTTGTTCGCCTTACAAAATATGTAGGCCTATACGTTTGTGTTAACATAACCTCTGTGTTCGGACAAAGAAATAGAAGTCAACAAAATATTTAGTTGAATCAACTGCATGTACTTTCTTGGTCACTCATTTGATTGCCTTCGTTCGAAAATAGAGCTCGAGAGTTTGTTTGTAATTGTTGTAACAATAGGACAGTAACAATGTTTGTTGGTGCCTTTATTGATATTTTATAATGGTATAAAAATACTAATTAAATAAATTTAATCGTAAACATTAAAGTATTTATGTAAAACATTAAATATGTGTGTTTACGTACGTTGTCCAGTGTTAGAACTGTATTTGTTTAAAAAAAAAAATAGGCATTTCATTAATAGTCACTTTAGCTTAAGTTACTACGTCGTTACGCTCGGGAGCAAACAAGCTGGGTTCGAATCTCAGTCCGGCTTTCGCTTTGTTTTATGATAACTGAAACTGTTTAATGTACGTAGAACCAACCAAGTCTTTAGTTGAGCCAATTCGATCTTCAGCTGCATCAACCAAATAACTTACATCTTTCTGGTCAAACCAAATAATGACATCAAAACAATTTGGTTTTAACTTTAAATATTTTATTGCAAACAATCTCTACTTAAGTCAACAAGGCCTTTTTCCTCAATGTGCACTAGACACCAATCCCAAATATCTTATTACGCCGATACCGGCAACTCATGTTTGGAAAAATGTGAGAAGAGTGCAACATGCGACAGCAGCGCTCCTCGTGGTTTTTTGTGATCTGCCAATTTTCTACCGCAGCGAAATACAATACCTGGCCTTTGTTAGTAATATTTAAAGTATTATGCATTCTGTAAAATTAATTTTTATAACTACCGAAAGTTGTACCAAATGAATAAAGTTCTTATGCACTTAAAAAAAAATTAAAATATTTAAGGAATAATATATAAATATTTTTATATCATAGATATAGAGGATATTTCCCTGCAAAATCGACAGACTTCGCTAGCGTGTTCTAGAGGTCATTAGCAACAAATAAGAGTCGTACATATACGCACGTAGGCTATGAAGCTCCGTTTCAGAGTTACAGTGACGGAAATGCAACACGCACGGGTGTGTTCTGTATTGGCTATTGGAGGCCTCACACAAGCTGTTCACAGTGTGCCCTATCCGACCGTAAGCAGGCTGCGATAAGTTGCACCACGGCGTGCCCCCGCGGCATGTCTGTAAGTGTGTGTCGTGCTGTGGTCGAGTGGTGGCATCGTACACATTGGATGCATTCGACGCCTTTACTGAGCATCGTTGTGCTGCTGGCATGGCCAGTCGTTGTTGGTGTGTCGAGACGACTGGTTGTGTGCAAATGCCATGGAGTTATTCACGTGCAGAGTACACAGATATGGTGTTTGTGAATGGGTTATGTGTCTCCTGACTTCTCCCCATTGGACTTTCTCTTTTTGGGCTGCCTGAAGAGTAGGGTGTACAGCGGACGGAAACCAGACACATGGAACCAGTTGATAATGACTAACACTGATGCAATTACTCAACTCCTAAATGAACTTGCAGACATGCAGTGGCAGAACGCCATGGTGCAACGTGACGCAGCTTGCATACTGTCAGGTGGGGCCCATTTTGTACAGCTTGTATGAAACCTCCGACACGTATTCATTGTCAATAAAGATATTCAGTAATTATACATGTTGCGTTTATGGCATTTCCGCCAATGTAACTCTGAAACGGAGATTCAAAGCCTACATGTGTATATGACTTTTTTTGTTACTAATAACCTCTAGAACACGCTGTAGAAATTTGTCAATTTCGTAGCGGAACATTCTGTGTATTATTAGATTATTGATGCATGCTATTAATTTGTCTTCTTCCAGATATCATTAGCTCTGGTATCACTAATAGAAACAGACTGTTAACAGATATATAAAATTAACAAATGTAACAAAGAGTGACATACTCTATATGACATATGCTTATTTTAAAATTTACAGTTAACGTAACTTCTTACACTAACCCTTGTGATGCTAAATTCTAATTGTGAATTTTCGAAAGAAATCCATGTGGCTCTATCATTTCTATCCAACAGAAAGCAGCACCTCTGTTCACTAATGCATTTAATCACGGTCTTAGAAGGACCGGTATTGACACTGATGTGAAAAACTGTCACCCTATTGACATGATTAAGTTTATGAAATTGTCGTGTAGCGCTGTTTTCAAAGTAATGCTTGTTTTACACATCAGTTATAAGGGTAATTACAGTACTTATTCTAGAAATATCCGTTTATATTAACACATCAGCTACTCCCCACCTGTTGTGTACAGAATGGTTCGTAGGGTAGATGGTTAATGTTCAGTGGCACAGACTATAGGCTGCCTGGGATTTGAGGGTAAATCACACAATGACCTCATCACGACTTCTTAGTTTGGAACAGGTTTATTTAACGGGAATTGACTTACACATCCCCGGCACTGTTGCGGGAATTTACACATACTTTACGCCCTGCGAGTTCAGGCCTGAAGGGCTGGTTACCATGTACAATGTTCTGGCTACGTTTCCGATGCTGTAGGGGCATTAGGTGTCAGGACAGGTCCCTGAGTGATGACTGGGTTACTTATCTGCACATGTTGCGTGGTAGTTGCTCTGGCAGTTGAGGTCTGGTGAGCTGGATGGTCCAGATACGTTACGGCCGTTGATGGGTCTAGTGAGCTGGATGCCCCTGGTTAAAGGCCCTCTGTAGTTGGCTTGTCGCACGTAGCTGGCTTCCTCTCGACATGGCGCCCCCTGTTGGGGGTCACCACTCGCTCCCGTTCTCGACGTAGGTTAGTAACTGACTGCTTACTACCCTACCATGTCCCGGCGAGGGACCCCAATATGGGCCCCACTCGTCCTTCGCAGCTATGGGCTGCACTGGACAATCCCACTATCTCGACATGGCACTTCCGTCGAAGTTCACTGACTGACTGGAAACTGACTGATTTATGTGTTAACTGGCTGGCTAACTCGCCTCCCAACGTGGTGAAACTACTCGTCCGACGTGACTCTGGTAACCGTCTCTGAATCTGGTCTGCATTTTGCGTCTCGCGTCGCGATTTGGCTGACCCCTTAATGTCGCGACTGACTACCTTCCTGTGCATTCTGGGGTGGTGGTACCGAACTTCCGCGCCACATGCTACTTGTTGCTTTGACTGATGGATGTGGCCGGGTTCCGATCTCCCAGCCTAACTCTCTCGGCGTGGCTAACCTCTCTCTGTGCGGTACTAAACTGACGTACTCCTGACGAACTGTCGACGAACTGTGCGATGATATTGAACTGATCTCTGTGCAGTAATCTTCTGACTGAAAACCCACCCTCCCCACAAAGAGGCTTATATCCTTTCTACCCTCCCTCCCTAATTTCCTGCATGTGTCCCCTTGTGACGAGGGGGGGGTGGGAGGAAGCAGAACAATGCACTTCGAAAACATGCCATGGTTCCCTGAAGGTTGGGGTGGAGATGGCACCCTTTCCAAGCTTGTCAGCTGTTTCTTGGTGTATGTTTTCAACTTCAGGCATATTATGCGTGACCATCTCGTGATTCTCAGTGTTACGAATTCCACTTGGCTTGCTAGGGGTGTAGGGGGGAAGGTGGGTGGGAGGACTGCACTGCAGGACACGTGTAAGTCCTGCACGCGCTCCTACCCTGGCTTGAACTTTCTCTGCAGTGATTACGACTGACATATGTCTCTCTACACTGGTTTAAGCTGGCGGGGGCAGGGGGATTGGCTGGTGACAGCGCCACTCTAAATAATACTCCTAATTATGCCACGCGTCAATATTGTTGAGAATATCTTCAGTCTGTTGGTGCTTTCTGCATCATATTAATGACATTTTTAAGCCTGATAAAAATAATAGCACATTTGAAAACAGAATGGATGTAAATAGGCCGTGGTATTTCCTATGAAAGCAAGAAGTTCTTACTTCTTACCTCCCTGGCATTCTTAGATAAACAACGCAAAATCACAAGGTTTTGGTAAAGTACCAAGGAACTACTTCATAAGTCAAATCGGTCAATATGAATGTCAACTCGCGAACGTTAATAGGCAAGTCGAACATCTTATTAGTAAGATATTTGGGCAAGTTTTAAGATGTGTTTTCCTATAGACGTGTATTTAATTGATCTAAAAGTTTTGTTGCAAAAATAACTGACTTGGAGACTTAACTTTCTTTTCTCCCTCGTAACTTATTTTATGAACGACGATGAATGTATAAATACCGAAATCAAAACCTAAACCATTCAAATATGTGTAAAGAGAAAAATACAAGAAAACAATTAGAAAAATCGTAATTTAAATATATCGTGCTAACGATTTATTGTCTTTCCGCTAGGATATTTTTTGCACTCTCGTTTGTATGGTTCATTTAGAGATGCCCGGTACGCTTGCATCGCTCATTGTGCGGCATTGTTGAAAAATGACACCGTAATTTCTGAACGTTTATCTTATTTAGCGATATTCAAGGTATTATGGAATAATGGTTTTTCCAACATACGGGTGACGTTCCAGTATAGACAATTATCCGATATTAATTGTAAAGTTAATTCTAATATGTTAGCTGGTTGATGGAAGTATTCTTTTATATAGTTTTCATTTTATTTACATTCTAAACAATCTGCATGTGCCTTGAATAAAGATAATTATTTTCTTCGTTTGGTTCTATCTATGTGCATAGAATGCCACTCTGCTTCGTGATAAAATAGAATGTTATAATATAGTCACATAACTTCAGGACAATTTTAGGAAAGTGAATTCGACTACTCAGTCGTTCCGCAAATGTTGGCTCATTTATACAGACAATTTCCTCCAGATTTGGTGTACTGCTGACGTAGTGTTCTGGTAGTGCATCTAAATATTTATTGTCTCAATAGCTGACACTCATTTTCAAAATATACATATTCTAGTTTGGCGTGCCATATCCATCGAACCATTCAACCAATTCCAGCGAAACTTGATATGCTAGTATTATCTATTGAGAGAGTTACATAGTTTAATCCACAACCTCTTGAGCCCTCAGTTCTTTAAGAAACCGCCAGCGTAAAAAAATTAAGTGCTTACGTTATATCTTAGGAACTACTCGTACGATTTTCGCCAAATTTAACATACAAACATTTTAATGATGGGCTACCTTAAATCTATATTATGTAAGGATATAGTTGTCTAGTTCCCCTCCGTAGAGCTAGGAAGATGTGTCAAAGTTTTGCAATGCTAAACAACCAGGATTACCAGTATAGGGGTTTAGATAAAACTAACCACTTAGAACAAATTACAAGTCTTCAAATCACATTGTCCTGCAGAGGACATCTACATGTGAAATCCTTTAGTACCGATGTACCAGGAAACTGTAATGGAAATTCGAATATTTAGGTTATTGAAACCCAAAAATTTGTAATTTTACACTTGTGCCAAATGTAGTTTTTTTTTTTTTTCCATTTGATTATGCAAAAGCTATGGAATTTTTTTAAGGAGCAAATGACCTCACATGTGACGTCAACAAACTGAGCATTTTTCTGTCACAGATAATTTCAATCCAGTACTCTTAAAGACGTTTCACAATAATGCATAGTTGTACCCGCACCTTTTTGTTGTACGTCAGAGTGTTCATCTTGCCTGCTCTGGTGTTTTTTCTGAAGGCTAGCACGGTGCGCTGGTGACAAGCAGAGTTCTTGCAATTGTACGTTTGTACGTAAACTACAAGTCTCTTGCCAACCGAAGAATCGTTCTTTGTCTATGTGGGACTGCTGAATTCGACATAAAACACAAATTAACAAATGCACGAATGCACCAGGACTAGGGGTGATATATATATTACAAAATAATTAAAAGGAAGCTTTATATATTAATTTTGTAAACTGGCATTACATTATACTTGGGGAAAAAACTTAAAAATTACCACGTTACCGGTAAAATATTAAATAGCAGTAAATTGAATATGTTACAGAAAACATACATAATTAACAAAAATTAGACGTATAGCACCTTTGACTACACATCTATTATTTTAGTTAATTTAATTGCATGGTTATACAGCTAGGATGTTCAACCAAAATATCTCCCAAACCGCTGATTCGTAAATGGCACTACGGGCATCGATAGTCACAACTACAAATGTTTCCAGAATGTTGTTACTCCTGGAGAAGTGACTGGTTATTCTCGTCTCGCATGACCACGTTCAATTACAAGCGCGTCCATGTTGTGCCTACTCCATAACGTGCTCCACCATAAACCGCAATGCACATTCCCAGTCGTTTGGCGAGAGACAACACGGAGGGAACAGTTACCCTCGATGGCGTAGTACATGCATCAACGATGCAATGCTTGAGGTCAACTGGAGTCGTTGGACTTAATGTTAAACTTTCTCCTTTACTGTACCTCAACGATAAAAGTCTAAAGGAGTCAAGTCAGGAGAACGTGCTGGCCAAGGGATGATGCCTCCACGCCCAATTCACCGCTCGGGAAAAAGGTTGTTGAGTGCGTTTATTGCTACAGGTGAGTTTTGTGTAGTACACCCGTAATGCTGGTACAACATTCATTGGCGTATTTAGAGAGGAACATCTTCAAGGAAAGCAGGTAGCACTTCCAAAATAAATCCTGTGAACTTGTGTAATTTAATGTACCCTCAATGAAGCAGGTACCGATCACACTCTCGCAGATCAACCCACATCACACATTCACACTCCACTGTCCCTGGTGTCCCACATCCCTCAGCCAGCCCGGGTTCTCAGTTGACCAGTAATGTATATTCCTCAAGTTCACTTTTCCATTGTTGCTAAACGTGGCTTCGTCGGTGAAAAGAACTCGCAGGAAAAATTTTCTATCGTCCCGCATTTTCAAACGAATAGCACGACAAAATTGCACCCTCCTCGCATAATCACGCTAATATAGTTGCTGATGAAGCAATACGTGGAATGGATGAAATTTGTATCGTTGTAGAATGCGAACAACACGTGCCTGGCTTATTCCCGAGCCACTCGCAAGCTCCGTTGTGCTCACATGTGGGTTGTGGGCGACTGCAGCCAGAATGTCGGTTGCCTGATTCCCCACGTTGCTGGTCTGTGTCTGCTTCTCACCAGAGTATTACAGTTCCCACCTACCAATAGTTTCCTGCGAAAACTCAACAGTGTCATTCGCGACGGACACTGTCGTAACGGTTACCTCTGCGTACAACGCTACCGCTGCCGTCGCATTTCGTTTACATCCACCGTAAATCAGAAGCGTATCAAGTTTTTCCTCGGTGTACATTTCCTTTAGCTTCACCAGAACTCACCAATATGGTACAATGGTAATGTGCGTTCGATACATTTGTCACTGTATCACTAGTGCTTGCGTCACCTGTGTAGGAACACTCCAATGGACTTCCCAGCGGATGATGCACCCTACCTCGCTACAGCTACAGTCAAATGCCTACACCTTTGAACAACACATTATATCTCTTCGGTATTATCAAATTAATTACGTCATTGAACTCGCCTCTTAATAGCAAGTTATACTATTATAATAAGTGGTTATATTCCCATTTTTAAAAAAAGTTGATATCGATATCTCAGTATTTAATCACATACATCTCGGAACAGACATGGATGGTGTCTTATGAGCCCCGTAGTGCCATTTACGGACGATATCTGAGATGCAAATCTTATCTGAATAATCCTCTTAATGCATTGTACATTGTAGAAGTAGACCTACGCTCTATTAGAGGTATCTAAATTTTTCTGGCACATTGTTAAATTATGATAACACGCATATTTTGCATGAAAATGTTGTGCCGCATTATTTTTTTAAATAATTATTAACGTTTTTTTTTAACATCGGCAGCTTAGTTTCAACAAGATTATAAAAGGAATGCCTAAACTTTAAAGGAAACCAATAATACGTTTAAACAAAATTTAAAAATAACACGCAATAATTAACGGTTATATACGAAAAACGAATTAGGTCCACGATATTTTATCTGATAACACGGCGATCACTATATCACAGAATCCTAGCTACACATTGTTGTCTGGTCTACAATTGTCTGTACAACGCGTTTATCTTACTGCGCTGACTTCTCTGTGTAAAGTGCTTTTGGTATTTTGTGTAACAAATTATAGCCAGATAATAGAAAAAAATTCCTTTGAATATTTAGCAGTTTTTTTTTGTGGGTTGCATTACATAAATAATTTATTTATATTTCAACGTTTTATGCTGATTTTGTTTACAGTTCTTTTAAAATATGTGTGGGTGTAAATAAAAATCACTATTCTGTTTTCTCTAATTCTATTTCGGTGTTCCGTATATGAAATGGGACTTTGGTTGTACTCGGTCCATGTTTTCCAAAGGAAATAATTCAATTACGTACCGAATTTAATTGTAATTGCTTCGCCATTTCATTTCTGTTTGAGTTGCTGACCTTATTGTCGACCTAAAAATGTACCTAAAAGAAAGTTACTTTTCGTACATTTTTCTTGTGTTGGCTTACAAAATCATGTTTTACACATTTTGCAGAACATACATAATCAGACGTAAATAAACTTGTAAATTTTATTTATTTTTCATTTTCTAATTTAAGACCAAATAAACTGAACTTAGTCTGCACATTTTATATGCACCTAAAGTGGCGTATGATTTACTTCTAGCATCTTCGTTGGTTATCTGAAACCAAGCCAATTTGCACATGCAACAACTATGATTGCAAAAATTTTACACGGATAAATTTCGTTACGATAACGTTATTTATATGGCGTTACATTAGATCTACGCGTTTCATAGTTCAGTATAGGGTACGTCAACTATCTATCTCAAACCGACATTTGAAGTTTTGTACAACCATCCTTAATTCATTTACAAGCAATTATACTCCATTAACAACATCGTTTTCATTAACCTTTGTTGTAGTATAACGCCGAGCTACTCGCGTATTTCAGGACGACACCCTCCAAATAGCCGGCGGAACTTTCTGAAGCCGCAAATGAAATTAAAACGCTGAAAATGCAGGTGGAACTTTTTAATTACATGCCTACAAAGGTAATTTAAAGTGCTCCAGCTTTAAAACAATATTCCAGTCTGAAATATATGTCGCGGCGTAATTTTCGTTATCTCATTTTAGTATGCATTATTTAGAGTTAATTGTATTTTATCCTCTAATACTCCACAATAACTAAGTGGTAGGTGGGTAGGCATCAAAGTAAATAAAATAATAAATTAAAAATTATGATATAATTTGCCGCATGGATATTTTTGCAAATGAGGTACGTTTTTATTCCATTTTAATAGTATATAATTAACAAATTTAGTAGAAAATTTAATTTTGGCCAGCGTTGAGATAATAAAGAACGGCGTTAAAGAGAAAATGGTTGAGAAATAATGAATGGTACAGCAGCTGGATCTCCAGACACTTCGCAATAACAACACAGTGGCAAGACCACAGTGGCAATGGTTTCACTATATAAATTAACCAATAAGAATACTTGTAAATGTTCATGCTGGGAGCACATATCGTGTTTTGCGAGATGTAGGAGGACTATTCATCAGCTTACTTCCATGGCCAAATGAATGTCGTTAACTTCGAAAAAGAAAATATTTAACTAATCTCCTGCCCAAATGGAAACGTTTCCTTTGCACCTTGCTGTGAAACTGGAGCACGGTTTAATAAACGAGTATATTTATACTCCAGCATGCATAAAGAACATATCGTTACAGCAATTCAGCAATGAATTATTTTATAATATTCATGTTTTCGACTTCACATGGACACTCGGTATTGTGCCTCCCACGAAACATGTGTGACTTTCACACAATAGAATTCAAATGGGTTCAAATAAACTACGCTTTGTGGTAAAATAATGATTTTGAGGACCCACTGTACAGACAATTAACAGTAATGTTTTTTTTGTTAAATAGAGTGTGGAATTTGTAATATTGAAAATGCGACTGTAATAAAATTAACAAAATTGAAGTTACGATGCAGAAATACATTATCGTACATATTACGTCATTTTTATTTTCTTGGGCTTTTCACGCTACCAAGTTTTGTANACGATGCAGAAATACATTATCGTACATATTACGTCATTTTTATTTTCTTGGGCTTTTCACGCTACCAAGTTTTGTATCGATAGACACACGTAATTATGGATAACCAGGATACTTAGATTATTGTATAATTAGGAAATTTCCGTTGATATTATTTATAATTTTTTCTGTTACAGCATCCCCTCCTGTAAATGACTTGATAACGCTTATGTTGTGTCCACAAAGACCTTCATTTATGGCAGATGTCCTTATATTTACTGTTAGATGACTGGGCCTCGTGACGAGTATCTGCAACAATAAACGCTTTTGCAGGTTTCTTCACACATTTCGAATCAAACCTTTGAAAAATCACCCCATATGTTACGTGTTTAGTTATTTCCTAAATATATAATGTATCCCAAGCGTTTTATACCTCTCGTATAAAGTATCTTATTTTTCGTTTAATTGAAATTTTATCTTCTTTTTGTTTATAAATTGCACTATTTCATTCATAATAAATATGAATAAAAAAAGTGAAAAAACATTAGTGTAGGTAGCTCCTATTAAGAAATATTTCGAATGGAATATATTATTACAACTGATTGCGCACGAAATCTGTGCTTTGTCCTTTGGTGTAATTTTTTAAACTTAGTTAAGTTTAGTTTACACGAGGCGGATGAATATGCTGAAATTAGAACTTTAGCAGGGCTTCAGAAAAATGTGAAGTAAACGCGAATGGATGAAATAAAGCTTTTTCTCACAGCTGAATAGAAACACTCTTATTTGCATTTATTTAAGCGTTAATGACAAGCCATTGGTATCTTCGTGACTTCAGGGAAATGTAACTGGTTACACAGAAGGCTAACCGCTCAGCCACCGCGGCCCCTTCAAAGCTTTGAAAAATCACCCCATGTAAAACGTGTTTGATTATTTCCTAAATATGTCACGTATTACACACGAGCGTTACGTGTTAACATTAAAGTACGTTATTTTTAATCAAATTTAACTTGTACTTACCTTCTATCTACAAATTATGATATTTAATTTATAATTAGTATGAACCAAGAACAAAGGAGAAATTATATATGTTGGTAAAGCCTAGTAAAAATAGTTCATATGCTAAGTATTATTACACTGAGTGCATCTTGTCTCTTTAGTGTAATTTTGTATACTTATTTAAGATTCGTCTGCAAGAAGCGGAGGAATATCGTGGAAGTTGAACTTTAGCGGGGTTCGGAAAATTTGGAAGTAACTGTGAGCAGTCTACATATAAGCACTTTATCCTGTGTACTAGGTTGTATAGGCTGTTCACGGTAAACTGAGCACTTTCGAAAGCCCTGCTTGAGATCTACTTGTGTGCACAGCACATGTTGTATACTTCCGACACGAATGAAATTAACATTGCTATGAGGTTGATTGATTACTTAATTCATGCGTGGGTTAAATGAAACTACGAAAATATTTAACAAATTTTCTCATTCTTTCACTTAAAAGCATTAATAAAAAACAGAAAGTAAAATAAATCATTTCAATTATGTTTACATAACACTTGTAGTTTAACGTTAAAACAAGGGACTACATTCCCTCAGTCGTTACCAACTTTACTAAGCGCATGCCAGTCACTGTGCCCGTTTAAATTTATGCAAGGTAGAGGAAGACATTTTTGAAAGGTTGATTTCAAAAGTGTTCACTTTACCGTGAACAACCTATATGTGTTTCGCTTAGCCTCAAACTGTGTACTCAAACTGTGTAGGGGCCGCAGTGGCTGAGTGGTTAGCCTGCTCGCCTCCCACTAAGGCGAACCGGGTTCATTCCCCGGCCGGGTCACTCCCGGATTTTCGTACGTGGGAATCGTGCCAGGTCGGAGGGTTTTCTCGGGAATGCCCCGTCTCCCCCGCTCTTTCATTCCGGCGCTGCTCCATACTCACCTCAAACACCCTCATCGGCTCTCAAGATCTCGTTGTTAAGAGCTGCCCAACTCTCTTAACTCACTCACTCAAACTGTGTATTGCCGGCGGTTCACAGTCCTGCATATTGTGACGTGAAACGAGTGGTCCAATAAGATACCAATTAATGACAACCTTAGAGGCAAAGGGTTCCGCCCACCTTGCTAAGCCGCTGGATGGTGCTGGCCGATGACCTTGACAAAACTCNCGAGGCGAGGCGAGTCGTGACGAAGGCCGGGAGCAGTGGCGTGAAGAGCCGGCACTCGGACACGGGTGTGGTTGCTGTGTGGGAGGAGGGTG
The DNA here is from genome assembly GCA_002778355.1 of Clitarchus hookeri. Lineage (NCBI taxonomy): Eukaryota > Metazoa > Arthropoda > Insecta > Phasmatodea > Phasmatidae > Clitarchus > Clitarchus hookeri. Next base: position 116,082 of record NQII01006242.1, on the reverse strand, counting down.
TGACGGCAGCGGCCGAGTGCAGTCGAAGGTGAAAGGTCGCCTCGCCGCGGTCCTGGGAGTGGTTATTACGTGGAGGACCGGTGCCAATCTACACGCCAGCCAGCCATGAGCCCCGGTGTGTCGCGGAGGTTCATTACCACGAGAGCCGCGGTGCTGCCTGGGTAAAGTGCGCCCCAGCTAAGACAGAACAGAACAGATTAAAATGTCACCAGTCCCCGGCTGAAGGCCATTACTGGTCACAGTTATCAATATTAAAACAAAATTTAAAATTAATATTTGTCGAAACATAAAATTTATTGTTATAATATTTAAAATTACACGATGCTAAAAGATAAATTTTGTTATATTCTAAAAGAGAAAACTACTTTGATTTATAAAATAACAGTCAAAAGTTAAAATCAGGGCCCCTGTCTCCCCTTGGGCACCTCATCCTACCCTAATACATTTCCTTAGCGGAGACACAGGGCTGGTGTTGTTCGTTTGAGATGTCCGTGTTATGTTGTGTTGATGGCTGTGTTATGTTGTATTGGTGTCAGTGTTGTTAATACTGATGTTATGTTGTTGTGTTTGCGTTGTTATTTCATTACGTATTGTTGAGGTCTTATGCACAATTATTTATCTAATTGATGTCTTGATACTGTTTGTTTGACATCAATGTCAATAATTGTCATCTTATGAATGTTTGTTTTTGAAGTGTACATAAGAAAGTATAATAATAATTTTGTTTTTTATATTTTTAATTTTATTAATTTTTTGTATATTATTATTTTATCTACCATCAATTTAAATTTTTATAGTTTAAAATGTTTTACTAGTTACGATAAATTATAATTAATTTAAAAGAGAATGAAAACCCATTACCAGTGAACCTTTACTATATATTAGGATTGTGAAGACGGAACAGTTTAAAGGATACTACTATTTATTGGGTTTGTGGGAATCTGGGGGGAGGGGGGTCGTGGACCGGGAAGGCGACTATTCGCTTGAGCTATTTTAATGCCAATATTTATGTAATTTTTTTTAAGGTTTTTTATTATGTCCGAAATGTTCAGGTAAAATTAGCCTGAGGTGAAATGAGCCGAGCACCGGCTCGGACTAGAGCACGCCGCTATATACGTCCAGACGAGTGCTGCTGCCGTCCTGTCCCTCTCTCCTTCGGCAAACAACTCCACCGCCACGCCTTTATTCCCACGGCATCGTTCGGCTGACCCGTCCCCAGCTCCCGCTGTTGGTGGCTGCACGCAGGCCAACGCCATTACGCCTGGGGCTTTAAATGCGTTGCAGCTAGTTAAGAGTGCGGGTTGTATAGTCTATTCGCGGTTTCGTGACACTTTTCGAATCGAACCTTTGAAAAATCACCCCATGTACGACGTGTTTGGGTTTTTTCCTACATACGATCTGTTCACATAAAGGTATGTTTCTTTTGGTNTTGTTTTGGTTTAATTGAGCTTTTATTTATGTTTTATCAAAAAAATTTATGTTCCGTTTATAATTGACATGGATAAAACTGCGATAAAAAATATGTGTGTTAGTAACGCCCAGTGAGAAATAGTTTTTATGCAATATATTATTACACTGAGTGCGCACGAATGCGGTGCGTTACCCTTTGGTGTAATTTTCTAGACTCTGTTAAGCTTTGTTTGCATGAGGTGAAGGAATATCCTGGAAGTAGAACTTTAGCAGCGCTTCAGGAAAGTTGGAAGTAACCGTGAATGGACTATAGTCGTGCTCTAAAATCAGACCGACAAATGGGGGTACCAGGACGGAAACGGCGATGTAACATTTGCAGGGTGATTCATTCCGACACCATATTACGATTGAAACAAATATCTTGACTCGTTCGATCGGGTGTACGACTGCTATGTGAGCGTAACTTCGAGTTGCCGTGCGGACGAAGTGAGGGTGGGGGCTCGTGGCGACTGGCGGCCATTTTGGGAGCGGGTGAAAATTTCTAGGCCTTATATCTCGCGACTCCGGTGGGAGTAACGCGCTGATTTTTGATCCCAAACGAAAGAACTTATCCCAATCTGTCGATCCAAGCCATTAAATCCAAGTACCCATTTCGTTACTTTCATTTCATTACCATATACCAAAGAAAATGTTACCCGCTCACGAAGAAGTGCTCAAGTGAAACACATACGGCCGTGTCCCTGGCACGGCCGCACCGCGATTATTAAACGTCCCGCCAATATTTTTACCTACGAAAAGAAAATATACACCATACAAGGACGGAATGGTACCTTCAAGGTATTTCACGTTCTATGAGTTAAAATTTGTATAATTTTGGAAGTCTCCTATATCGTTGAAAACCACTTTTTTTTTCCAGATTGCTATATATTAAAGCATTGTACCCGTACACGAGAGAATCTACTTTGCTACTGACTTTCCATCAGGAAAAGTGTAGGTAGTCACCGCTTAAAGTAACATGCTGTATACAGGATGATTTTAAAATCATGGGACAAACCTGTAGGGGTGGTAGGGCTCACTAAAACAAACAATTATTGTATAGGAATATATGGGCGGAAGTGACGCGTTGAGGCACAAACACAAAAACATAACACATTAACGGAAACATAGAATGTTCATTAGCAGCATACGTAACTAGTGATTCCGTACAGAAAATGTTAAAACAGTTGCTGGAAACGAATCCAGTTGGTTCCATTGAAGACCTCGTCGCTCGACTACCCTGTGCGGCTGCACGCGTGCGTGAAATACCAGGCGTATTTGAATATGTTCGCCAATTACTCCACCGACGCTACCAAGCTTTCATTACTGTCGGTGGTAGCAATTTTGAGCAATTATTATAAACATTGCTGTAAAAAGACATTTAGCGGCGAAGTTGTAAATAAACAATGTGTTGCATTTCATGTGTTATTTTTGTGGAACACTGCGCGCCAACCGAGAGCTTCGCGCGTAGTGGCGATGGCGCAGTTGACGGCTGTGGATTCGCTCCCGCACTTCTCAGCCTCAAATGCGGGAATGTCTCCAGTTAGGCAACCCTTGCAATTAAGCTTCTATGAAATATACATATTTTAAAATTCCTGTGGCATTCTATATTTAAACATGTACACTGACAGCTATTTTTGTAGCATTGTTGGCGGGAAATCAGGGAGAAGGATTATTACTCCTCGGCGTCTCTTTCAAAGTGAAACTTTTTTAAAAACTAGCCGACTAAATTAGGTTTGCCAGTGTATTAATACCAACTGAAGAATGGAGTAACGTGAAGCAGCCGAATTTTTGTTTACAAATATCTTACTTTCACATTATCGTCTCTGTGAAACTGGCCATTAGGGAGATACCGCGTGAGTTTTTACGTGTGTCGTAAAATTTAAAGTTAAAGTCATAAGACACAAAAGATTGACACTAATGTAAGTTTTGTATAAAATACAAATTGTTCGACCTACACATGAAAGTGGTTCTCCTACACATTCTTGTTCATTCTTCATCATTTTCTTTCGTAAACACATTATAGGAATCATAAGAACGATACCATTTTGTGAAGTACGGACGTTATTACTGTTAGCTTATTGTATTAAAATAGTATTGGATTATACTAAGTTGTTTTTTAGCTATTTCAGGAGGGTTATTTATTTGTTACAAAGCCAACGTTTTCTTAAACTATATTTCGTCAATGTTTGAGTACTGATTCACTTCTTTACAGCCATGTGCAGTGAAGAGGTAAATAAAGTTGTGCATGTTGTATCCCATCTACGAGAGGGTTGTCATGTATAGGATGAGGATATTATTTTTAATATTTACACAGCAGTTAATCGGGAAAATTAAGTATGTAAGTAGCTTAAATCATGTAAGTTTGCGTGGCCTACTATAGCACTACTTTTTTGCAAAATTTGGTGGCTCCCGAGATATGAAATAAAATCCCCATTTTCTCATGTGAAGTTATCTTTATAAATGGCCGACAACATTTTCTTGTATAAGCCAAGTCGATGTTTGTCACAGATTCTGCCGGCATATAAAGTTTGGTTGAAATTAGTCTGTACATATGGTGGACTTACCTAAAATATTGACTCGACTGTTATTTTGATAATATGTGTCTAACCGCTTAAGTCATACAAATTTAGATACAGAAGTATGACTTGTCGCTTGAGTACAATGTTAATCGGTTGAATGTTTCCCGAAATATTTAATAAAAACTTTGTTTCATGCGGTGCTATCTTACAAAATGGTGGAGTAAAGAGGCTCTGTATAGACATATTTAGAAGTTTTGACATATACTGCCAGCATACCAAGTTGAGTTGAAATGTATTATATAGTTTCGTAGATAGAGCATTCTAAGCTAAAATGTTTATATCCGCCATTTTTAAAATCCATTTCTGACACCTATTATAACATATTAGTTTACATGGTATATGATAGTACTATTTGGGTGCCAAATTTGGTAGGAATGAATAAATTACTTCCCAATTTATGATAAAAAAATCTTTATTTTTTCTGTGCAGTTTAGTTTTACAAAATGGCGGACAGAAAAGGCGCTGTGTAAACATATGTTATTGTTATAGAATAGATACTGTCAGCCTACAAAGTTGGATTGAAATTGCATGTACGGGGTTTCATAGATATGGTAGAAAATGATTCATTGTTCCCAAGGAAATTGCATAAAAATTGTATTTGTATTGTTGCGCTATCTTACATAGTAACGGACAAAATATACTTTATGAAAACCTTTCACGATTGCAATATACACCGCCAGCATGCAAAGTCAAATTGAAATTGATCACATGTTTTCGTAGATACATCATAGGGCTTACTAAGCTGAAATATTTATAAGGCCACAATTTCAAAATTAACGTCTTACACAAATAAAAGATTTCAATTACAAAGCCTGCCACAGTACTACTTGTTCGCCAAATTTGTTTTATTGATTGACTGTTTACCAAGATATGACGAAAAACAATTTGATTTTATAAAAGTGCGAGGAAAATACGTTCTGTATTGACATATTTGATGGTTGTAGTAGATATTGTCAGCATATCAAATTATCTTGAAATGGTTTCATAGATATAGCACACTATACTAACATGTTTCCGCGGTTACTATTTACAAAAGTGTTTTGAACCATTTGAAACATGTTAATTTTAAAAGTCTACCGTAGTACCACTCGGCTGTTAAATTTGGTATGAATCGGTGAATTTTTTCCCCGAGATATGACATAAAAAATGTATTTTTTCATGTAGAGTTATCTTACAAAATGGTGGGCAAAAGAGATTCTGCAGAAATATTTTATTATTGTAATACAAAGTTTGGTTGAAATTAGTTGCATTCGTAGATATAGTATACTATACTAAAATATCTATATGTCCGCTATTTTTAAAATAAGTGTCTGACTTACTCGAAACATACCAGTTTACGTGAAATACCGTAGTACTGCTTGTCTGCCAAATTTGGCACAAACCCGTACGATATCCATATATAATTTTAATGTTTACATGATGCATCATCAAAATACGACATTTGGTTCAAATCGGATAATGGTTGCGGAAATGTGACATAGTGCCATAAATTTTTAGTGGCCACCGTTTTAAAAATAAGCTTCCTACTTGGTCAAAAATAAAAAAAATTCAGATCCTTGCAAAGTACTATATACCGAGTTTGATGAAATACAGTTCACGGGTTCAAAAGTTTGTAAGGGTGACACACACACCCACACACTCATATATACAGACACACAGACAGGAAAGTGGTCTCATAAGCTTTTCTTTCTCTCGGAAAGTGAGCAAAGGCCTTAGACAGTAAGCAGTAAGCAGAAGAAATGTTTCCCAATGCACTGGCTTAAACCTCGTCTGACACAATGAAGTTCCTACTGCTTACTGCAGTGGAAATATTTTGGAAAGCTTACGGTACCCAATCACCGAACTGAATTAATTTAAATAAACATTTTTTTCAAAATTTTATTTTAAATTACACACTTTATTTTATACTTATATGCTTCGAAAAAAATAACTGCAAAAAATGAATGAATAAACTACTTTTGCCAATTAGATTGAATACAGCGCACACTAAGATGCGTTTCTGTTGGTAAAACTTAACCTGTAACATCGCTGATATCTCAGTTGAATTTTTGGGAGCATACTGCTCAATGTTTAATGCCTACTACCTAGGTTGTTTGATTGTATAAACCTGTTTACACACTCCTCTGTGATATAGAACTAGACAGTAAGCCCGCGTAGGTTTAACTTCCTCGCCCCGCGGTGGTGGACAGTGGAGGTGAAGTACACGTTTGCAACTTTGCCGTCTGCTGGCTCGAGTTTCTGTTACCACTGAAGTGGGAGGGGGGACGAGGCACGGTGCTTTCATGTCGTCTGAAGCACGGCCTTTGTAGTTCCGGCGTATCATCCAGAGTACAAAGCTATCTTTACATGTAAACAATAAGGACGCCGCGGCTACATCATCGTTGGCGTAGTGTCTAAACCGCTGCAACTACGCTCCGGTATCACGCCGTAATAAATATATAACATCCGCATTAGCACCAAATATCATATCCTAGTGTGTGATCCGACCAAGGCAGGTAGGGAACACGTTCTCTGTGAAATGTGGCCCACTTACGGAAACGATGTATTCTGTGTCTCTTGTATATTTTTTTTTCGAGAACGAGAACATTCTGAATTCAGTGTTACCCACGTAATCTAAACTTCTCGTAGCGCTGTCTTAGCCATTTTTCTCTGCGGGCATGAGTTTTCTCGTAGTAGTTGCTGTTCTACTGCGGTACAATACGGCCGGCATCTAGACAATTTATCAATAAAGAAGCGAATATCCCCAATTTTCAGCTGCGTACGGATGTAGCTGGCACAAGTATAGATTGTTTATTATGCCGGATTATTATATTTGTGTTTGCGCCAAGAAATACACGTGTTTTTTTATCACCCGATAAAATGTAGTCCGGGACAATATTTTGATGAGTGATTTTTTTTTACTTCGGGACCCAAGCTTTGCGTGAGCAAAGACTGCATAATTTCCGCGCCTGAGTGGATTTTTTTTTTAGTCTCGCGGCTGGCCAGGCATTACAATAAACTATATAGCCCTTTAACATATTATTCCGAGTATATTCATTCACGTTTGGCAAGTAGCAGACAAGGTCGGTACTGTGCAAATCCAGAAGCCAGCACAATTTCGGACGGCGCCTTTCCCTGGCCATTGATATTGGTTGTTGTTGGCACACCAACTATTTTATCATTTGTTGCTTCTTGTGCCATGCATATATTGAAACATTTACCATGGGTTCCAAAGTGTCAATTGGTATAAGATATTCGTAAGTACATTTCGCACCATAAAATTTATAATTTGCAAAATCTGAAATTAAAAATTAATGTGTACGTTAAGAGGTCAGAGGTGCCATATCTGAGAAGAAAGATAGGCAGACAAAACCAATCTTATAAAATACATTAAATTTAATAAGTTAATTATTACAATTTTTTAATTTTTTGTCAGCTGTCGGGGTTTTTTTCCCCTGAAATAATTTAGAATCAAATTCCATGGTTTAATTCTTACTATAAGAAAATTAACGTAAAAACGACTAATTCGAATAAAATAGCCTTCGGCGAATTGAAAGCGGCTACAAACTGTGACTATTTACATTATTTTTGTAAATTTTATGATTTTCTATGAGTTGAACATTTATGAAGTGGTTTTCATTAATAAATATGAGGCAGTATTGTTAATAAAAAAATTTCAAATGAAACTGGAAAACCTGCCAACTTCTTAATTATTTAACATTTGTACAGTTTCTGGTTTTCAAATTTTTTTTGTGTGAAGTAATTTTACCTCATCTATTCACAAATTGGCAAAAATAGAGCTTAGAAAATGTCTAACACTCACCCTTAACTCTTGGAACCCTTAGTATATTTCAAGCCGGTTACGTTCCACTTGTGATAGTTGCTTATAATATGTTTCTGCTTAATTTTGTTTTATTTATAACACTGCACTTTGTAAGTTTACAACTATTTTCGGCTAACAGAAGATATTCCACGTTTATTTAACTGTAGTTTTGCTAATGTTATTTAGCCCATATCATTTGTGTACATACTATGAGTCTGAAGAAATATTTACATACGAAATAGTTTTTATAATAAATACTGTTTAATGTATGAATTTTGTATAAATATTGAAACCCTCAATTTTTTAAACATTAACCATAGTTATTTATCAAACTGACAATGTTTGTTTAAGTACTATAGCTGCCTACATGTTTCAGTGATGTATGAAGGTTTTCATGTATCGTTTGATATGAGTTTCACCATTTTTCATTACCTTATCATAGTCCTGGGTGGGAACATTTTTTTAAATAAAATTTAAATATTAACACATTTCTAACATATTATGGGTGTAAACGTACTTTCAGTTATTATTCCTATAGCTAATATGCGTATGGCAAACATCTTTACTTTTAAAATACGAATTATAAAGATAAATATGATTTGGCTAAAGTTTCAGTTTGATATTTGGATAACGACAACATCAAAACTACATAATCTAAAGAATTTACTTCAATTGCGTGTTGTTGTTGTTGTTGTTGTTGTTTTTTTTTGTTTTTTTTTATGTAACACATTAATTTACTTGAGAATCTTCCTTGTCGGTACGTGAGTTCTTCAATTTATGTTGTGAGACTCGCGTAATCACATAGAAAATCCTTAAGTAAATTTATTAATAATTTTTTTCCCGTGTTTTAAAATTTGGCATCACATGAACAAGCTGGTGCTGAATACATATAAATTGTGTTGGTTGTTCGCACACGCATCACTGCTAGGTAAATTTTTACTCTCTCATTCCTTCAACTCGGCAATTGCAATTTGGAACTCGCCAATTTTATTTACCGCTCGTTACACATTGGCCTCCAGGCCTCGCTTTCATTCTCGTATTCATGGATCGCACTAATGAGGCCGTGTAATTTTAGTCGTCTGCAAGATTGTGAGTTTTTTTTTGCGGGCTGCAATTCGTATTTTAGGACATCTTTACTTTTTGCTTGAATTATGAGTGACATTTGAGGTAACATATTATCATCCAGATATAGTTCAAATAGTTCTCACGCTATTTTGCAAGATTTTCTAAAAAATTTCATAAAATGAGAAATCGAAATACTAATTAATCATTTAAAGCAAAAATGTGATCTTAACATTTTTTTTTATTTCAATGAACTTATCCTTGTGTTTCTCTGCTAATGCAATGGAAATGATTACTGAATTGTTACTTGCTCCTCTGTAACTCCATTAATGCAACTGTTAGCACGAGGCATATGCACACGTCATTTGCAGGGTAAACATGGCAGTTGCTGTGCTATCCTGGTGCCCCTTTCCCTGGAAACACTCAGCGCCTATACCAATGGCAGGTGGAAATAAAAATACAGCTTTTCTATGTCGTTCCAAATTTTGTATTGAAACATTTGGTAAGTATTTTAAGGGATGGATTTTAAATAATAAATAACTGTGATTGCTAGGTAACTGCATATTCCAATAGGATGAAGAAGCAAACGGTCTCCTTCAGTTTATAAATTTTAATGTATTATGTGTGCTTTAATAGTGCTCTGCAGTCCGTAGGAACCATAAATGATTGCTATCAATCGAGTACCTAGGCGAAACTGACTATAAACCATGAAATTTCTGTATAACAATTATATATTCCCGAGAATTAGCTAACAGCATTCAAATTTCAGTTATTTACCAAAAAAATTTAAATTATTATTTTAAAAATTTAAATTTTTTAATTATTATTTTAAAAATTTAAATTTTTTTTATTTTGACGTACCTTTTAGTGAAATTTAATTTATTTGATAGCGTTGCAGTATATTTTTTCTTGTTTTTCACGGCAAATGTAATTGACAGCAGTTTTTTTTTTTACTCGCAAAACAGATTTTACTATTGTTAAGGGAAACGGAAAACCAAATTTCAGAAGTACTTTTTGTACTTGTACATTTTTTTCTACTGCATCCATCGTGTAGTGGATAGCGTTGTTGTTTGTCAGGCGGAGAGCCTGGGTTTGATACGTAGCACAAACGTTTGTAATTTCCCAAGTATTTGGTGGGTCCAACTCACCTTATCATAAATTTGGAAGGCAACGATAAGCCACTACCGAATCATCACCGTGCCACCACCGCGCCAGTGCTTGTATTCCGAATGGCTATTCATTTCCTACGTGGATACATGAAACTGATTGGCTGCTTTTCCCGAAACAACGTGCAGTATAAATACGGAAAAACAATGCAGACAAACATGTTGCAGTGTGAAACACGGCACACTAGGATACTGTGTATCATTCCCACAAAACTCAAACATGAATACAAAAATAAGTGCACGCAAAGACAATTTACAAAAACCAAGTATGTTGTCTATTTAAAAAAAAATTAATGAAAATAAATATTTTTATTTTGTAGTAGTTCTGCAAATCTTCGTCCATCTTATTCACAATCTTCTTTACTAGTAACTGTTGCCGCGAAGTAAGTAGGCTGTAGGGAATTTTATATTAACATGAGATAACATCTCAAACAGAAGGGCATGATGGTTAAGGAAGGAAATGGGCTCTGATTGTGCATAGAAACGCTTATACTTTTTCCCCACGTGACATGCTCCGTACACGCAAGATTATAATGATGATGTTCTTCGTGGCAAAGCAGTAGATCCCAAACTACCCTCAGCCACTGACTGCCCCGTACCAACCAAGGTTGCAGATGGGAGAGACATGCAGATTTCTTTCCACTAACTTCGTGTAGCACTTTAATTCCCTGGTCTGTGAAGCACACTTTATGAATTTACGTTGCTTTATTGTAAACCACACTGCTTAGCTTCATTCGAGATTACTGCCGCCAATATTTACAGATTTTGCAGTTATTTGCGTTACTCTGTAATTAGTTATTTCAGTGAAACCCGGGGTTCATTATATTTTCACATGATTTAAATACATTTGTTGATGCTATAGAACTATCAGGTAGATGGTGTTCAAACTTCAGCGTAGAAAGTACACATAATTTATATGTACTTGCCTCTTAAGAGTTTTCCTTACAAAACCGGCCAGGAAATTAGGTATTCTATCTTTAGAGATAATTAAAAAAATGTCTTCTTGTTGCGCTTTTAAGATTCCAAATTGAATTAATGAATTTCATGTTCTATATTGCTGCAGAACTGTTTGCAATTAAACAATCGTTTATTGTCAAGACAAAAACAATTTTTTGTGTCGTTCTTTTACTTATTCACATTGCTTTGTAATTTGTTATCACTGCGACTGTCGCTGTCGAATTTGTTTGTACAGAGCCATTTTTTCTAAAGTTTTGTTCTTAAAATAAAGTAGTGGTCCAACAAGCTGAGAAAATTTACTAACTGTTAGCCGAGCTGAATATTACGTACATGGAAATAGCAACACTATAATCTATTCACAGTTTCTTCACACTTTTAAATCAAACCTTTGAAAAATCACCCATGAGGTGTTTTATTGTTTCCTAAATATGCCATGTATCACAAGCGTTTTATTATTCTCTAAATATAAAAGTATCTTACTTTTAAGTTAATTAAACTTTTACTTATATTTTATAGAAAAATTATATAATTTCATTTGTAATCAACATGAAGAAAACTAGAAAGGAAATAGGTGTGTTTGTTCTCGTGCAAAATGTTATTAAAGTAAGTGTGCACGAATACGGCGTGTAATCCCTATGGTGTAATTCTCTAGACTTAGTTAAGCCTTGTTTGCATGAGGCGGAGGAATAGTCTGAAAGAAGAACTTTAGCAGGGCTTTAGAAAAGTTGCAAGTAATCGCGAATGGACTATAGTATATATTTGGCTTTACACGTCGAGACAAACTGGGATCGTAATATACAACTCAAAACAAGTAATTGGTTGCATAGGAAGGATGTTTCAGCAGGAGCATAAAAAAAAAAGACATTCGTCAAGTCTGATGTGGTATTCTGTAAATACAGTGTGAATTTTCAGCCCATACTTTCACTTGGGCCGTCAACAGCCTAGTAACTCTGAAATACCTGTGGTACGAAACTTTTTTTGATTTGTGTATAATGAGCGATGAATTGGAAAGTTTTACATCCAGGAGCTTCATCGGTATTTTCGTGTAGTGGAAGTGAAAATCGTTTGGGGAAAAATCTGTTTTTGACTATCTGGCACACGGGCATGCGGTACGTTTACGACAGCGGGTAGTATTTGCTTGGAGAGATCGGGATGAAATGAAAGTGACGAAACGTATACTTCGCTTTTATGTTTTAAATCAACAGATATAGACATCTTTCGTTCGTCACCAAAATCATAGCGCTAGCCGTGGGCACCCACCCACGCCTCTCGCATGCGTGGCACCAGATCAAGGTCATTCTCGCAACGTATTCGTTTACCCGATCGAGCGATACCATATTTATATTAATCTTTATTAGACACCAAGGTGGGGGGGAAACGGGAGATCACCGAGAAAACGCGCCGACTTGCAGCATCGTCCGGCACGATTTCCACGTGCAAAAATTTGGGTGCGATACGGGAATCAAACCTGGTTCACCTAGATGGTATGCGGGTAGTCTGACCACTACGCCATCGCGGCCCCTTTTGCTATTTCCGTCCTTCGACTCTCAAGATCTCGGTGTTACGAGTCGCCCAAACTTGTTCACTCCACGCCGTTTCCATCCTAGAACCCCACGTCTTGGCCTGATTTTTTACACGTATTCACGTCAAAAAAAGTCTGTTGTGCGGCCTGCCGGGATGGAAGCGCGGCCCCTTGACGTTCCACTTCACGACCACAAACAGCTCGGTAGAAATACGTACCCGGCCCGTTGTAAGACGAGAGCTAGACTATTCATTGCTTCTCGCTGAATTTCACGTACTTCGCCTCTTGTGCGCCGCGCCGTGTCGTAAGCGTGATTAGAGTGGTGCATTTCAACACAGCTCCCACTTGCCGCTGCGCTGCTCGGCGTACACGAAAGCAATTTACATGAATTACGTGGCGCGAACAGCGAGAAGGGCGCTGGCGCGGTAAATGTGAGCGGATCCTTCGAAGCAACTTGCGGGAAGNATTACGTGGCGCGAACAGCGAGAAGGGCGCTGGCGCGGTAAATGTGAGCGGATCCTTCGAAGCAACTTGCGGGAAGCTCCTTCGAATTATTCAACGATAAAGAAATAAGACTACTAAGTTTTGTAATCCAGTGCGGAATCCGTAAGNTCCTTCGAATTATTCAACGATAAAGAAATAAGACTACTAAGTTTTGTAATCCAGTGCGGAATCCGTAAGTGCGCGCGAGTTTGAGAAGGGGGTGTGGACGATTGCGACGGGATTCGAGGGAGCGATGTCTCTTTGGACCCTCCTTCGGCCCCGCACTTAGTTAGGCCCTTTTGGATAAAATTCGGTACAATTCTTGCAGTCACAAGTATCCCAGAGTACGTGATATGTTCCAAGCCTTCAACTTTAGTTTTCTTCAATGTGTTTGTTTTGTAACATTGAGGATTCCTTTTGAGTTTCTTGCTCTTTCGGTTTTTCATTCACGTCTGCCATTTCCTCGTTTTACACTTCACAAACAAATACAGCCAACGTACAAGAACAGTTCATTCTTGCAGTCATGTATACAGAACACCAAAGAGGAATCGCAACCTGCGACTTTACTGATACCACATAAATGTGAAATATACTCTTTTTCAAAAAAAAATTGATCACCTTGAAGGTGTCATTATGAGCGCATGTGAGTCCAGAAACGGTATACAGTAGTGTGTATACAGAAAATATCAAAATACTGTAACAAAACAAGCATGTATTGCATGGGACCAACATTTGAAGGATGCACTCGATATGGTCAGCCGTGAATTGTCATATAACGTTCCTAGCGACTTCATTACTGCAACATATTTGCAATATCTTCCTGTGAATCAAATTTGTTTATAACCTTTGTATTTATTGTATTTTAAAACCTCTAGTTTTCAGTTTTATTTCCCTCACATCATCTAACCTGTTTCCATCATACATAGCTTTTAATTTTTTCATTTTCTTTTAAGTACGTGCTGCCATAAATATTATACGGCATGACAGTTTGTCTTTAAAACCAACACAAAACTGTGTCAATGGTTTTAGTTTCAAATATAACGAAATACATTTTCCTTTTATGAATGTGTATTTGTGGTCGTATTACGAGCTCTAGTTCGGGTGAGACGTTCTGATTTCTTCTTCTTCTTCTTCATTGCCATTAACAGTAGCTGCCAGCAATGAACTGGCGGATTTTAAGAATAATAAATTAATTACNTTTCTTCTTCTTCATTGCCATTAACAGTAGCTGCCAGCAATGAACTGGCGGATTTTAAGAATAATAAATTAATTACCACTATTCCTTCGTGACTTTGTTATCAGCGTTTTACTCTTAAACGAATTGGTTATCACTACAGAGAATAAAAAAATCCTAGACTACAAAATTCTATGAATTATTAGAAAACTCGATTATATAACTAAGCCACTGGCAGTTTATAAGTGTAGAAATTTAAGATAAGATAATTGCATTAATTGAGTGTAACTATCTAAAAAAAATACTTGCGTTGGTGAAAAAAAGCAAAATTTATTTCGTGACCTTGTAACATTTGTACATTTAGATTAGNTAAAAAAAATACTTGCGTTGGTGAAAAAAAGCAAAATTTATTTCGTGACCTTGTAACATTTGTACATTTAGATTAGCATCAATTGTATCGTTGCAGAGAAACACCGGAATTAAAATTGAATTTTATAAAACTGCTGATACCATCTTAGCGTTCCAGGCGGGATATCTATCATAAAAGTGAATATAGGATAGAGTGCATATACCAGCTCCACAGTCTGAATATTGGACTACAATTTTTTACCTAAAGCATTATAAAATCAACATGGATCGATTGTAAGTTATAACAGTTTTTATATAAATAAGTGTTTTGTAGTGTTTTTACATTTTCCCTGGCCATATTTTATCGCAACTAGAATAAATTAAAATAATTCGAAAGTTTTATTCATATAAAAGAGTAAACCTGTTTTAAAAAATCAAGTGAAAACAAACATCTCCATGGCTGTTTGACCACGTGATTTTTATGGTCGAGCTGAAGTTGAATGCAAACGCAGAAAAAGAGAATCGGCCTGCCTCGTCTTTAGTCTGAGGTTTCTGATGACGAGAGGCGAGTTTTAATGTCAAGAATTACAATAACCCAGAGGTTTCCTTGTGACCTGCGATGAGAGAGAGCGAGTCCATTTTGGCGTGGTTTGAAATGACAGATTTTCCCTAAAGAGTAATATGAAAANTAAAAAAAATACTTGCGTTGGTGAAAAAAAGCAAAATTTATTTCGTGACCTTGTAACATTTGTACATTTAGATTAGAGCATCAATTGTATCGCTGCAGAGAAACACCGGAATTAAAATTGAAATTTATAAAACTGCTGATACCATCTTAGCATTCCAGACAGGATATCTATCATAAAAGTGAATATAGGATAGAGTGCATATACCAGCTCCGCAGACTGAATATTAGACTACAATTTTTTACCTAAAGCATTATAAAATCAACATGGATAGATTGTAAGTTATAACAGTTTTTATATAAATGAGTGTTTGTAGTAGTGTTTTTACATTTCCTCTGGCCATATTTTATCGCAACTAGAATAAATTCAAATAATTTGAAAGTTTTATTCACATAAAAGAGTAAACCTGTTTAAAAAAACCAAGTGAAAACAAACATCTCCATAGCTGTTTGACCACGTGATTTTGATGGTCGAGCTGAAGTTGGATGCAAACGCAGAAAAAGTGAATCGGCCTGCCTCGTCTTTAGTCTAAGGTTTCTGATGAAGAGAGGCGAGTTTTAATGTCAAGAATTACAATAACTCAGAGGTATCTTTGTGGCCTGCGATGAGAGAGAGCGAGTCCATTTTGGCGTGGTTTGAAATGACAGATTTTCCCTAAAGAGTAATATGAAAAAAAAAAGTACGGAAAAGTATCTTGATTGTGTCATTTTCTGTAAAAGGTAATATTTAAAATATTCTGGAAATCAGGGTATTAAGTTTACGAAGAAAACATTTATGCACCCCGCTTCATTCAGCCAGTAGAAACAAAAAACGTCTGCAGCAGCATATAACTATTTTCTATAGTTTAACAATAAATCGCATGTTCCTAAAAATACCGCACATTTCCAGGGGCAAACTGTGAATGAAACACCTTGCCGAAATGGAAAGGTGGACACGCCGCTAGGATGGGAGGTGACAACCGATAACTCTTTATCATGGATTGCATTACAAAAACATGATTGTTATCGCCCTGTGTGTTCTGTTTTTCGACGGAAGATTCACCTTTTTAAAAATACGGTTAAAGTAAGAATGTGTGTGCCCTCCGTCCCCATTCAATTTTTA
The DNA here is from genome assembly GCA_002778355.1 of Clitarchus hookeri. Taxonomy (NCBI): domain Eukaryota; kingdom Metazoa; phylum Arthropoda; class Insecta; order Phasmatodea; family Phasmatidae; genus Clitarchus; species Clitarchus hookeri. Next base: position 99,753 of record NQII01006242.1, on the reverse strand, counting down.
TACGCGTGAACCGAATATCACCAAAACTCTGTACACATATAGTACTAAGTAGGGACACCTGACTTTTATAGTTTTCGACCACGTCGGGCACTTACTTTCAAAATGGCAGCAATTCTAAAATTTAGGAGTATGTCATATCTCGGAAACCATTCAACCAATTTTAACCTTATTTTGTTTGAAGGCAGCGCAAGTTATAAGCATTAAATTTAGTTAGTCAACCATTTTGGAAGATAGCACCACATGACAAAATAAAGATTTTACGTTATATCTCGAAAATTACTCAACCTATTTTCACCTGATTTTGCCACTATGTAATACTATGATTGGCCAGGTAAATGTAAGTAATTGAAATTAATTAGACGCTTATTTTCAAAATTGTGACTATACAAATATTTTAGGTTTATTTGGTATAACTACCATACTATTTGACCAATTTCTACCAAATTTTGTACGCTGGCAGTATCTATTACAAGCATCAAATATTAAAAAAACAGTCACTTTTGTCCGTCATTTTGTAAGTTAGCGCTACATGAATTAATCATGCTCGTGTGTAATTTCTCGGTAACCAATTGACTGATTCCTAACAAATTTGACAGTCAGGTAGTACTGCCGCAGTTGATATGTACAAATATGTTTCAAGTTTGTAAGACACTTATGTTCAAAATGGCGGCAATCTGGCTATTTTAGCATTGTATGCTATATCTTCCGAAACATTAACATTTAATCCATTCCAACTGAACTTTGTATGCTGGGAGTAAGAAGACAAACATCAAATGTGTGTACACGGAGCCTCTTTTGTCCTGCAGTTTGTAAGATAGTGCCACAAGAATAAATAAAGTTTTTATGTCATATCTCCGGAAACAAATGGCCGATTCCTACCAAATATGGCAAACAAGTAGTACTGCGGTAGGCAACGTAAACTGATATGTTTTAAGTATGTCAGACACTTATTTTAAAAATAGCGGCCTTAAAGTTATTTTAATTTTGTATGTTATATCGTTGAAATCACCTAATTAATTCCAATCAAACTCTGTACAATGGCTGTATATATTACAGTAATCAAATGTGTACACAAAATCTCTTTTGTTCGCCATTATATCAAATAGTATCACTTTACAAAATAAAGTTATGCGATCTCCGAAAAAACAACCGATTTCTACCAAATTTGGCTAACAATTATCACTGTAGCAGGCTATGTAAACTAATAAATTTTGAGAGGGTCAGACACACATTTTTAAAATGGCAGCCACATTTATAGCGGCAAATTTTTTTCTACGAAACTGCAAAACAAATTTTAACTTAACTTTGTGTGCTGACAGTATCAGATATATCCGTCAAAATTTCCAGTGCACAGCCTTATTTCTCAGCCATTTCTTTTTTGGAAAGCCCTACATGAAATAATACAGTTTTTATGCCGTATCTCGGGAAACAATCAATCGATTTATTTCAAATTTCGCGAAGAAGTTGTACTGTGGTAGGCTATATTAATGTATATGTTTTAAGTATGCATGTCTCTTATTTTCTGAATGGCCTGTAGTTTATTGCTAACTAGCTTAATTTTACGAGTTTTTCTGAACTGGAATCCCGGGTAAGTCACTCGTGTATTTTAATTGTCTTTGTACTGATACACATTGCACATGTTTCTCGTTTAATCTATAATAATATTTATGTAAATGAGACGTCAAAGACTATGCTAACTTCTTAGCTTTCAAGAACTTCACCAAAATTTATTATCACCCATGTAGAGGAATTTAGACTCATTAGTTATCAGTAACGTCTTGTTATTTTTCATTTTACCATCACTTGCCTCATGGCTAATAATTCATGCATATGGGCGTGTTTTTTTACCAGAGTCTTATGAACGTGGAACAACATAAAATATGCGGAAAATAAGTTCAAAGAAAGGAATCCACCTACGTCTATGAATAGGAAATCAATCCGAATAAGAACGGCTGTCCTTTTTACAGCTGCCTCTACCGTCAGATTAAAGAAGTACAGTAATTTTATTTATGAATAAGTTAAATTTTAATACACGTAGATTTGCCGCATTTGAAGTAAGACGATACGAACTTACGGGTGCATAGCCAAACACCGTAAGTTAGAGTTAGGAACCACCACTGGTGATCAGAAGTTAGGTAGAATTGGTACAAACATGTTTCCTTTTTTTTTGTCTAAAATGGTTATTAAAAAAACGAAAGCAAGCGTTAAATATTGTTACGCGCGAGCGAGTGGAAGTGAATGACAGCAGTTATATGATAGCGGCGGCAGTAAGTCAATGGATTGTTTTGAATGACAGGCAAGCTATAGGCCGGTGGCTGCGTATCTGTTGCAGAAAGTGAGGCGACACGATATTTATTTTTGAGGCGCGCGCTGCTGACCCTGGTTGTACTGAGTTTCTGCGTCTATCTGAGGAATTTCCCAGTTGTTTACTCTTCTAGATTCTGTCCGCATTACTCGGTGTGCGTTGAACTTTCCAGATCAAAGCCAACAGAGTATAAATTGTGCAACGGGTCTCCGGGCCGAGAGTGTTTGTTGAATGGATGAGTGGCTGAGTTCCGAGCTATACAAGACGAGCGGCTAGAGAAGTGACCAGCGGAAGGTAAATCTGCGACTGCGAGTATCAAGCAGTGAAGGGTGCGGCTGGCAGGTTGAACTGTTGGACTGGATGCGTGAATGAAAGACATTACAAATGATTACAACAGGTAGACCAAACACGTTGTAATGATGAGTATGAGTTAATTTACACTAACCAAACACAGACATTGAGAAGTAAGTTAATTAGAGTAGAACAGAAAATAAATATTGCTCTCGCTGTTAAATAAAAAGATTATTAGTGGAGTCAGATAATTTAATACTGTAAATAATAGCTGTGTGAATAAATTATAAATAAAATTTTATTTTTTTTTATTTTTTTTTAAACCTCTATTTCTCACGAACTCGGATACGCCCCTCAGGCGTCCCATGTAACAATATATCGCAATAAGGTCCTTTTGTTTATATGGAAGCCCTCGGCCGTTACAATTTACAGTTATTTGATTCAAATACTTTTGTTCAAACTTCGCGAATAGTGCTATATTGGCGAAAATTAAACGTTTAAAAATTCTTTATCGGCGCATTTACACCAAAGAAGTATTTTAGAACGAAATTATAATTGATTAATTCTCATTTCAAAAATAATAATTCTGCTGTGAGTGGGTATTGTGTTTTTCGTGCAGTCTCAGTTAAAAAAAAAAAAGAAAAAAAAAAAAGAAACCAAGCTTTAAAATTTAGTATTTGACGTTAACGAATGAATAGCAATTACAGACGTTACAAATGCCAACGGAGTTCTGACTTGCTAAACTGTGATAACCCAGTGTAAAATGATTTTCAATTGGTCCAACTTAGGCAGTAGGATCGTTATTCTGTCAATTTTTGTGGCCTACTGCTAACTGTTTACTTCTTAGGCTGCGCTCACAATAATCCGTCGCATCCGTCAGTCGTCCGTTCGTCCAGTGGTCACGAAATTTTCAACCAATCGCAGGGACACTTCTTTCCTATCAGTCCATCCGTCAAATATTTATCAAACTTTAACTTTCGACGGACGGACGGGTGAGACACCGCCTTCTGACGACATTCCTTAGACGTTAATACGCACTTTAAAATAAAATACAAGGCGGTGGATCTTATTGATCTTCAGTGGTAAATTAAGAAATTTAAAATGTAAAAAAAATTTTGTATAAATTTTCATAACGTAAAAAAATTATTTCCCCAAAATGTTTATTTCTTTAAAATTTATTTCCAACCAAAATATATCTTCAATTAAAGAAAGTTCACGATGTTTAGTTGTCACGCTGAAATTTTGCCGTACAGAAGAATTGACAGACGACGGATTGTTGTGATCGCTTTCAACTGACGGACGAAAACGACAAACGGATGACTGCCGGACAGACTATTGTGAGTCCAGCCTTACTGCCTTTTTTTTNACGGATTGTTGTGATCGCTTTCAACTGACGGACGAAAACGACAAACGGATGACTGCCGGACAGACTATTGTGAGTCCAGCCTTACTGCCTTTTTTTTTCGATTGTGTAAACCCTTTTACTCTGTGGCCGCAAGGCGAGCAGGTCCGTAACTGAAACCTCTGAGCANCTTTTTTTTCGATTGTGTAAACCCTTTTACTCTGTGGCCGCAAGGCGAGCAGGTCCGTAACTGAAACCTCTGAGCAGGGAGTATCAGCCGAGCTGGGAAGCTGTGGTTCGCTGGAGTTCTTGTTCCCGTGGTGGCATCCCAGTCAGAGCCAGCGGAGTTAATTGACCACAACGCGGTTGCATCGCTGTGTGGGAGATGTTTGTTTAGGGTGGGGGGGGGATCTGCACCCGGTTGGTAATACAGCGCGGCGCGTAACCGAGCTGGGGGAGATTGCGTGCAGGCGGCGAGATTCCCCGTATCGCTCGCTCCCTCCCCATTTTCCGACAAGAAGCAATCGCCCGTAGAGGTTCTCCCTCATTCTTCCTTCCTCCACGCGACCACACACACGCACGCACACAGACGCACGTGTTTTGTGTCCTGCAGTCGTGCAGAGGCGCGAAAACTACGTCCCAGGGCGCCGGCTTGCCTCACACATTTCCAGGGATTCGGTGGCTGAAGGGTTTGCTAATATGGCAACGCGAAGTGGTTTTCCAGTCCACTCTTTATAATCTGCCCCGAGTTCATTCGGGATTTAGGAGTACAGTTTCTCGTTCACTGCAGTTGACGGTTTAACATTTACATGAGCGTTATTTATTTGATTACTTTTCGAAAATCCTGTCAATACGGGCACAAAAAATTCTTCAGTGTTAGATCACGTTTTCTGAAAAACTTTTGTAAATTGTGTTCAGTACACTACGCAGTGATTTGGATAAATTAAACGCGTTTATCGTCCCTTTATAAGTCACAGATTAAGCCATTCCTTTCATACCTACACGCACATGAACAATTTGAAAATTGTAACTGTAGTCTATTCGTGGTTTCTTCACNAAGCCATTCCTTTCATACCTACACGCACATGAACAATTTGAAAATTGTAACTGTAGTCTATTCGTGGTTTCTTCACGCCTTTTGAATCAATATTTTGAAAGATGTTTGGTTGTTTGCTAAATATGCCAGGTTCATGTTGACATAAAAGTTCCTTATTTTTTGGTTAGATTACACTTTTCTTTATAGCTTATCTATAAATTATAATATTTCGTTTATAATTAAAATTAACAAAACAGAGCAAAAATAAGTGCGTTGGTAACATCTACTAAGAAATATTTATAATATTAAATATTATTGCTTTGAGTACGCACGAATGTGGTGCATTGTCCCTTTGGTATAATTCTCTAAACTCGTTTAAGCTTTGTTTGCATGAGGCGGAGGAATATCATGGAAGTAGAACTTTAGCAGAGCTTCAGATAAGTTGGAATTTACCGTGAATGGTCTATAACTGTTCATCGCCGCTGTCTCTACTTTGCCTCTACGCGGTGTGTGTGGTGTCGTATATGTGCATTGTCTTTCCAGATCTTAAATTACGTTCCAGCCTGCATTACGATATACTGAACGAACGTTATAAAATCAGGAAATTTTTGTTNAAGCCATTCCTTTCATACCTACACGCACATGAACAATTTGAAAATTGTAACTGTAGTCTATTCGTGGTTTCTTCACACCTTTTGAATCAATATTTTGAAAGATCGCCCCATGTATGACGTGTTTGTGGTTGTTTGCTAAATATGCCAGGTTCATGTACTTCTGTTGACATAAAAGTTCCTTATTTTTTGGTTAGATTACACTTTTCTTTATAGTTTATCTATAAATTATAATATTTCGTTTATAATGAAAATTAACAAAACAGAGCAAAAATAAGTGCGTTGGTAACATCTACTAAGAAATATTTATAATATTAAATATTATTGCTTTGGTATAATTCTCTAGACTCGTTTAAGCTTTGTTTGCATGAGGCGGAGGAATATCATGGAAGTAGAACTTTAGCAGAGCTTCAGATAAGTTGGAATTTACCGTGAATGGTCTATAACTGTTCATCGCCGCTGTCTCTACTTTGCCTCTACGCAGTGTGTGTGGTGTCGTATCCAGATCTTAAATTACGTTCCAGCCTGCATTACGATATACTGAACGAACGTTATAAAATCAGGAAATTTTTGTTANTCCAGATCTTAAATTACGTTCCAGCCTGCATTACGATATACTGAACGAACGTTATAAAATCAGGAAATTTTTGTTACAATATAATTTCTTCATTAAAACTAATATAAACTTTAAAATTCGAATTCATCCCCACCGATACAACATAAAGTCAGTTCAAACCAGTCTACGAGCTACTGTTGAATCAAAGACGAACCACCAACGCTTGAATAAAAGGAAGTAGGTGTTAGTGGTACGTACCAACGTTTAGAAGACTGCTTATATTTTGACAAATTCTTGGATTTTAACGCATCATAACCACGTGGGAGGTGGAATGAGGAGAATAGTGTGAAGAGGAAGGAATAAGAGGATGAACTTAGGAAGAGTGGCTTCCCTGATGTGTTGCCATACGGTGATACCTGACTAGCAGATTGTGAGACAATATTAGCAGGAAGGACATGACTGTAGGGATTGTGTAACTGTCGAGGAGCATGGAAGCAAGAGGTACTAGGAGCACATTGCATTCCGTACTTCTTTAACACATGAATTATTTCACATTTGGCTTCGGGTTTTATATCGTCGGAAATTTACTTTAGATCGTTCTCAAGCGATATTATAAACGGGTGATCTTCATATTTGAGTCATATAAAGCACTCCTCATTGTTCGTTCTTCAAGGGTTCTTAATTAGATCATCCACTTTGGATGTCTTCTTCTTGTTTGCACTGCGAGGTGGAGTTGGTATTTCTTCAGTTTCTCCGTCTTTATGTTCTACTGGTAGGTCTACTTTGTCCACACTTGAGGTAGTTGTCCTTTGTTCAGCCAGTGGTTGCAAGAAAGAGAGCTGGTTGCAGGTGTACTGCTTTCTTATATGTGCACCATCCCCTGACTTGATTTTTTATATTTTCTTGAGCTCGCGAGTAAACGAGCCTTGGAAACTCTTCCACTTGCAGTGTAACAACAATATCATTTAAGAAACACCATGTAAAGTCTACCGAACAGGATATAGAATCTTTCAGTTACAATTATTTCGTATTAAAGATATACCAATTCAAAATTTTTACTTCTATAATGTAGACCGTAATTTTTTTTGTCTGTACGTTACAATATTTATACAATACATTCTTTCATTGTGGTATGTATTCCATACTTTGTATATTCTCCAATTGTAATAAAGCAACTTGAACTTAATCTATTTCATTCTTCTCCTTGGTAATCAGTTCTTTGAAATTGGCGTGAACACTTCGCACACTTTTTTTCCATGCTTCCTTTATTTCTGTTTTGTGGCTATATGCATCCCACCGATAATTCCAGATTGCAGGTCGTGCTTCAATTTTTTTAATGAACAGATCTATTTCAAACTACTCTATAACTGTACTGAGCTAACAACCTGAATAGGAACCCGCAACGCCAATAGTGGTTGTCGTGTGGTTCGTGTGTAAAGGAAAACGCTGCAGTCGGTGGCCGGGACCGACCACTGCTCGGCGTTTGCAGTCCATCTCTGGTCGAACAAACGCCTGTGTGTAAAGGTCAGGGCGTTTTCCATATTAATACTGCAACTACTGGCCATAGACTATATATGAGGTAGATCGATCTTGCTGGCTGCGCACAACCAATCTCCGTGTCCAAACATTGAACTGCTTTCCTGTAAACACGTATAGCTAAAACGGCATGGTTTGGAGTTTAGGTTAGAAAACTGATTAGTAAACAAAAAAGGTTGAAATTTATATATACTTCCTCTAACCAATTTGTAATGCAGTTTGATTAAATTCAAATTGGTAAAATGCTTGTAATTGTCATAAGGTGACGGGGGCCGGAGCCGGAGTCGACATCCCGCTCTATCATTCCGGTTGGCCGGCAGCCCTCTTGGCTGCCATTTTGGATGTAGGTGACCTTAACCCTGACCTTTGACCTTGACCCTATAACCTTGAATGACCTTTAACACAAAACAAATTCTAAAAATTCCCAAAAAAAATGCTAATAACTTAAAAAAAATTGTAAAGAAATAAAAACGATTTATTAAAATATGTTTTACAAGAATATAATAAAACATTAAAATTTNTTAAAAAAAATTGTAAAGAAATAAAAACGATTTATTAAAATATGTTTTACAAGAATATAATAAAACATTAAAATTTTGAATGTTTGGGTTTACAGGGGGACAGGAGACTGANATGTTTGGGTTTACAGGGGGACAGGAGACTGGAGCCGACCAGCCACCATGCTATAATGTCACCCAACCACCATATTAAATCCAAATGACTTTGAACTTGACTTTGACCCCGTGACCTTTAATGACCTTAAACCCAAAAATCGCATAATTCTCTGAAAAATTAAAAACTTCCAACAAATTATAAAAAATTGTTTAAAAAATTATTCAAAATTTTATTCAAAATTTATAAAAAGTTTATTTAATAAACTTACATTTCCGGAGGTTCCCCCAGTACCACTACAGCAGACGACTGACCCCCTCAAATCAATCATATTTTATTAGCATTCCCCTGCCCTACCCCCTCACAATTAATCATTGTGTCGAATGCAATCCTCACCATATTCGTTTTTTCGTTTGATATTTTTTCATCACCTAGGTTACGATAGTGTATTCATTATCGATTTCACCGCTGTCGTCAATTTAGCCACCATGTTGGTTGTCGACCTTGTTCTTACCTCAATGACATAGAACTCGAAAAATCGAGAAAAATCACAGTTCATACAATTGTCAATTACTAGCTGGTCACAACAAGGGACCATAACGACTAGTCATGCCAGCCAACGACCGACTGCACCCAAGACCGACTGCACCCAAGACCGACTCCACCCAAGACCGACTCCACCCAAGACCGACTCCACCCAAGACCGACTCCACCCAAGACCGACTCCACCCAAGACCGACTCCACCCAAGACTATGCTACTGACCGGCCACTGGCCATCAGTTGCGTCCATTTTTTTGCAGTCCAGCTGTACCACAGAAAAACGCTCGTGTGTTAAGCGTCTTGTAGCTCCCGCGCCTCTCGGTCAATAAAGGAGAAAAAAAGAGTTAGTAAGGGAAAGAAACTGTCATGTCATCGTCTGGCGGCAGAACTGTGGGAAGCGACTGCCGGCCTACCAGGTAGCAGGAAATGGTACGTCAAGAGAGAGAGTGGCGCATGTTACTGTATTGTAGTACGTACATAACTAAAGAAAATAAAATTTTGAATACTGGAAATATTTACTGTTTTTCTTTCGGTAAAAATGTTGCTTGAAATGACACACGTGGCGTATAGAAATACGTATTATTAAAACGATGGCAATGTATGAAAAACTACTTTATTCTAAATCGACGACAGTTTTCATTGAATCATTGGCATTTTAACGCAAACGACGTAATTCTGAAACGACGTAATTTGGGAACACACAGAACTAGGTCTTTGAGGGCGGAAGGGTTAATTTACAAAAACATTTGCAAAATAAATGTTTCCTTATTCTGGTTTACCAACATTTTTGGACACCTCCATCGCTATCCCGCAACAACCTATGAGGCAAAAAAAATGTTCTGTGAGCTCCTCTAGGTAATGTTTCTGGCCTACTTGTGCTTCATGTTTTTGCCTTCTTATTCGTTACGAGATAACACTGGTTTCGGTATTTTTTTCAACCAGTTTAACGACTGTACACGAAAAAAAACTCTCTGCATTTTCAGAAGCATTTTATTTAGGACTACACCCCTATTGTTTTCAGGGTTTGAATAGATCGCGAACGCCAAGCTTATGCAATATATCTTGGCGACATCAAATTCGTAACTCAAAAATGCCTGCATAAATTGAATTTCAAGAGGGTTCAAGCTGAAAACCATCAACTCTTAAATATAGGAGAGTATTATATATTAACAGCTGTTGGCACACTTGGAAACTAATAATATTCTTTATGAAAAACAGTCTGGTTATCGTGCTGGATACAGCACATACACATTGCTCCAGGATGTAACTGATGACATTTATAAAGCCATAGATGACTCCAAAATAATCAACTATTTTCTTAGACTTCTCGGAGGTGTTTGATACAATAAACCATTCAGTTATGCTAGACGCCCTTTCATCCATATGTTTTTGTAGTAGCTCACGTGATTGGATCAAAAGTTACTTAGGCTGTCGTTACCAGCAAGTTACCATGTACACAACGAAAGGGGAGATAACGTCAAGAAAGGAACTGGTTACAGCTGGAGTTCCACAAGGCTCCATACTGGGGCTACTGCTATTCTCTATTTACACACATACACTACCGTTATGTACAAAAAATTCGACATGCTACCAATATGCTGACGCTACTCAATTACTTGTATCATGTAAGACACAAAACGTGTATGTGGCGATAGGTGGCATAAACAGCGGCCTGTCACGGGCTGTAGAATGGTGTAACGCAAAAAGTCTAAAGCTTCATATTCTAAAGTGCTCGCTTATGCTTAGTTGGATTTAAAAATGATAGAGAAGGTCGAAGCTACACCACCTATTTTATTTTAATATATGTTGTAGCAGTTTCAGATTGTCATGAATACAGGAACTTGGGCATTGTTTTCACCAATACCATGGACTGGGCGAAGTATCCATCAAAATTATTACAACGATCTTATTATCGACTTAAACACAAAAAAAAAAATCCAAAAATATTCTGCCCGTAAACCTGAAGCTGCAATTATGTGATTCTCTTGTTCCTCTTTTATTTCAATTATTGTGCTGAATTATACGTAAGCCTCAATCAAAAGAACCAGTACCGAATTCAAAAAGTTAATAATGCCTGTATTCGTTTTTGCTATAACTTATAAAAGAAAGTGCATGTATCGCAGTATTTAATAAACACAAAATGGCTTAACATGGAACGCAAACACTTGTTTCACTTCTTGTGCCAAAAAAAAAAAACAATTCTCGCAAAGAAGAAGCCATCTTACCTATTTCATAAACTAAATAAACAGAAGTTGCAGCACGCGCATAAAACTAGGCAATAATTCAACTACCTTTCTTGCAGCCACTGGAATGATCTGCCGGTCTACCTGAAATGTTGTAAATATGTCACTTTAAAAAAAATCTTAAACCCTATCTACTGATGCAGCAAAATGCACTCACAAATGTGTAATTACATATAGCAGCATAATCTGTCATGCTGTTCCTCTAATAATCTCTAGACAAGTATGATAAGAAATGTAATTTATCTCTTTTTCTCAGTTTGATATTTTGTAGTTAACACTAGCCAAGTAGTGTTCATATTCTGAAGTTGTGTGTACCGTATATTATATGTTTATTTTGTTAACTTAACACGATTTGTTGTAAACCATCTACAAGCCAAACACTTTCTGTATGAATAAACAAACAAATTTAAAAAAACTCTTTCCAACACATTCTCATTCAATAGAAGTTCTAACGCGAAGCATCATACGTGATGTTGACTCACGTAGCGACCTTTAACGCACAGACAAAAGTGTGATATGGTTACACTTGTGTGCTTTTAATGAGAATATAACACAAACGACATAAAATAATCTGTAGAAGTTAATGATTTATCGTCAGTAAATTTCTTGTAAATGTCACAGACAAAATAATTTTATTTATGGACGTTTTTAAGATTAGGAGTGAAATTTTAACATTTACAAACTTATTATATATAAATTTGTTTAACTCTAGGTGGAACAAGTTGGCTGCACTGAGGCAAATGATATCGTCTTTGCCGCAACGGCCGCACAAATCAGAATCAAGGAGTGTGTTAATTTGCTAACTGCAAAATATAAATTTAAAAATGTTTTCGGAATTTCACAGTTGACTGATAAATAATAAACTTGAAGCACAGTTAACCTTGTATGTATACTTTGTCACTATTTTAGGTATCGAATGAATTGGCAATTTAAAGAATACTGCAATCGCACGATATGTAGCCATAAAAAATGAGATTATGTAGGAAATGTTTTTTTTACCAGTAGCAAAGAATAAAATGTTGTAATATATGCACTTTTTTGTGGTTTGAGATAGTAGTACATGTTTTAACTGCCATTTTTTTTATTTTTAGGTATATTCATAAATGAGGTTATATTGAATAAATTACCAATTGGAGAGCCCGAATCAAAAATATAAATAAACCATCTGCCTAAATGGCGGTAATGTTTAAAAGTTATTTTTGCTCCAAATTTTCTTAAAAACTTAATATAGTTATACATGTAACTGGCATCATAGCCAACCCATATATGCTGTGTCATTTTTGTACATAATATGCTGCTTATTCTTCATTACGAACTTATTACATACAAACGCGTTAAACTAAGTTATAAACAAAATACTGCGCTCTGAGCTTTGTTCCTTTAACTTTCTTGCGTTCTGCGAAAAATTAGTACTAACGTTTTACAACCACGGATGTGGAAACTGGCTTTCAGCGTCTTTATTAATAAATCAAGATCAACAAAAGTTATAAGTTTAAATGTTAAATGAAGTATGCATAGCAAAATTAAAAAGGCAGCCTTCTTAGTAAAGCAATATTTTAAGCTCCTAACATAGACATAAGAATTTGACATTGCAGTTGTGAAGTTGTGGACGTTTTACAATATGGACACTTGTACAGCGTAGTTCTAAAACGGATTTCACGGAAGGCCTGCTTTACATACACTACATGGAAAAAAAAAATCTTAATGCAAATCTATTGTTTTGAGTAAACATCTGTATATTTGCTTACCCTAACAAAGAGATTATATTATCCATTCCCTTTCTCTTGTAAATTCACCTCTCACATTATTAATACGACACACGCCAGAACTAAGCAAAAGACAAAATGGCTTCCTACTTCTAGCTTTCTTCTCGCAACTCCCAGCATCGCTACGCGCATGCGCAGTTGACGTGTGGTGGCGGCAAAATGTTCTATCGTCGGCACGGTGCGCTCTGTTGCTGACAACTAAACATATTGTTGAAAGTAAAAAAATATGCCGTGGCTTCCACAAAAAAAGTGTAATAAACAATGCATATTTTTTCCAATATATAAATTTGTTAATTAGCAGGAAATGGTATTGTGAATCTACGTGGCAGCGGGTACAGCAAGCTGTTTATTAGCTGCAACAAAATGTCACCTTCCAAAGGTTTGACCTAACAGTTTTTGTAAAGTCCCTGTCGCACTGTCAATTTTTTCCGTCAAACTGCTGCCAATAAGTTTGGTTAAATATAGTTGGACAGTTATGACGTCATCGAAACTTCAAAAACGCCGCCATATTGATCTGATTAGTTGGATGGCTTCACTTTCCATCAAACATTTGAAAATTGGACAGGTTATAAAAATGTTTTGATGTTTGACAATATCGGCCATTCAGAATAGTGCACTACAAAAATGGACGTCAAAAAAATAACGAACAATTGCTGGAAACGAAGTAGGTTATGAAAATCATTAATTTATGTAGCAGCTGTCCGGGCATGAATGCTTTTTTAAGTGAATATTGCACTTGATATTACGAACCCAGAGGTATTAAAATCCATTGTTCAGGAAACATATCTGATAAAAATAAAATTTGAATTTAGGAAAAAAGCGAAAATAAATTACAACATACCTTACTTACATTTCTTCCTGTAATGAACTACATGGAAAAAACAAAAGCAATAATCTCACTACGAAAATAATTTTTAAATATTAATTCAAATTATATTCTCCCAGTAAAAATATTTGACAGTGTGGCACACTTTCAAACACATTCAAGAGTATTTGATGAAATTTGTTGGAAGGAAAAATTTGATGGTCGTATTTTATCTTCAAATTGTATTGTCAAATATAGTTGAAGGCGAAGAATTGACAGTGTGACAGAGACTTAACAACTACAAAATATTTATTTTTCTTCTGCGCTGCCCAAACGCAGTCATGTTTTGAAAAAATAAGAACTATGAACCAGCGTTTGAAGTGTTCTCTGTGTCGAAAGACGTCATATAGTGTCAAAGAACAATATACAACCGTGGCTTGTATATTCATATGCTACAGTATTTGCATGGCCTGCTTTCCGAGAGACTTATTCGTTTAACTTGTTCTTGATGACAGTTTTTCACTTTCCTAGACTGGCATACATTTCTTATAATCTATTCACAGCATCTTCGTACTTTTTGAATAAAGAGTTTGAAAAATTACACCATGTATGACATGTTTGGTTGGTTCCTAAATAAATGTTACAACACAAGAGTTTGCGCTTCCGTTGAGATTAGCGCATCTTATGTTTTGGTTAAATAAAACTTTAGCTGATATTTTGCCTTTAAATTATCATATATATTTCATAGTCAGAGAATGGTAATGAATAGTAAAAATTATATCTCTTATGTAAATTATTATTAAAGTAAGTTATTTTTACGTTTCTTGTAAAGTAAACTTTTCTTGACGTTATGCTGTGTTTTAGTTTTCAGGAATGCAATATTGGAAGCACGTAAAATTGTTACGTATACAAGTGCTGACTTTCTGTTTACCGCACAAATAGGGTGGGTTGGTTTTTCCTTGCCGTATTTTTTCATGCTTGCTTAATTTGTGTTTACATGATGTGGAAGCATACGTACTGAGTAGCCCGAAAGTATAACTTCAGCATGGATTCATAAAATTCGGAAGTGACCACGAATGGACGATACATGCGTTAACTTCGGTAGCCCTAATGTGATTCACAAGTAGGAGTAAATAAGATTCTTGCGATGTTGTAAGGCCACTTTGTTGGCGTGCTTAGAGTGCGCCAATCTCCCACCACGAGTTCCTTTCTTGGACTTCCGCGCGTGGGGAACGTGGCGGACGTTGCTGGCCTCTTTTCTCTGGACGCCCATCCGTCCTGAGTTGCATCACCGCCCCATCTCAATACTTTTAATCACGGTGTACTATACGGCAGAAAACAGTGTTCGATAAGGAAGTTGTTCACGTGTCACAGATATAATTTGTTGTTGAGAATATGTACCGTAGCCTCAACAGCTGCTGCCACTAACTAGGGACGCCTGATTTACTCGAAAAGCATTCCACGCAGTCTATATATCCTATTTTCACATCCGTTTTTATCCTTTGATGGTTATTGGCCATGTGTCTTCATCAGAAAACAATGTGGTAATTGACTGAGCAGATAGGAAATTGGTTACTGGTACACAACGTCTATGATTCGTGGGTAGGGACTTAACACATGAATTAATTGAATTGAGTAAATCAAGAAAGTTATATATTGATATACAACTAAGTAAGAATTGCTAAAAATCGTGCGTACCTACCAATATCATCAGTAGTATAGAAATGGTGTAGCACGGACAAGTTTACACATAATTAAAACCTTCTCCAAATAACGTATTAAATGAATAATTTTATTAATAAATTTAAAAACTTTGATTTAAAAACTTAAATTTTTAAATTTTTTGTGTGAATTAAAAAAAATTAAATTAGCGAGATTATTTTCAAAATTTGAAAATTTAATTGTGGTGGTAAATTAAAAAACATACCTACAACGTAATTTTTTAAAATCAAATATAAACATTAGGATATCCCCATTGAGCATTAAAAAAATGATGTTTTCAACCTAAATTTTAAGATTTAAAAATTTTTATTTACTATATAAATTTTCAAAAAATATTGTAACACCCCTTTTGATTAATTTAAAAAAACTTACAACATTAATTTTATAATTTTAAAAAGTCACATTGGGGTACATCTTTATATTATTTGAAATTCAGTGAGTTATATTAATACAACACTAAAAAACTTTTCAATTAATTTTTTTTTAATTTGTTGATAAAAGTATTAAGTTATTTGAAGAATATTTTAATTGAATTTTAAATGGTCTACACTACTAGCATCAACCGTAAACACATTTTATTAGTCGCAATATATGTCAGAGCGGTATGATAATACTGGTACAGCTCCCAACAAACAATTTGTTTGTTGCAATGCTGAACATTGTATATTTATATGTAAGTATAAGGATAAAAATAGTGCGTGGGTCATAAACTTTAATTGAGTTCTGCAAGTTTATGAAACGTGTATAAAAAAAAGGGCAATCATACATAACCGTTTATACTAACTCTGTGAGCGAATATTTTACCAGAGCGATGTATTTCTGTTAAGCTACTCTCTAAGACGTGAATGTTTTCACGTAATTTTGGCGTAAGATATTATGCAAAATAAATGTCCCTAATTGGCAAAATCTTTCCTTACAAAATTGGCAAAAACTGTTATCTACGATTGTCTCCTTCCTATTTTTTTTTATGTTGTCTTCCAAACGAAAGCTTTTCGGCTTGAGTTACGGGTGTGCAAGTATCTAAAATGATTTTGTAAGTTTTTAGCATATTGCACTTTTTTTCGCCATGATTCAAAATAATAGACTGAAAAAATTATGACAATGGCATAAAATTATTTCCAATAAACGAATCAAAGGAATTATAGGAATTTGAAATGTATAGTTTTTGTACAAATCTCAAATTTGAAGAACACTAATACATTGAGCTAGAGCTCAAATTAACTATCCATATCACATTGTTATGAAGAATATATTCTTGTAAATCTGTTCTGTGGTTTGCACTTATTTCATTTTTAACGTTTTAGATAAAATTTAAAGGTAAAATAACCGGAAGTTAAACCATTATCGCGGTGTGAGACAAGTGTCGGATTTAAAATAAATTGCAACATGCCACTCCAGTGACTTCGAGAAAAAAATTACTTGAAACCAAACTTTTCGTTAAAATAACCTTTTGGAATTTGTGCGAATTCAGTTGTTAAGTTATAAGATGGATCAGTCCCCACCATCTTGGATTTTTATAAGTTTCTCAAAAACCTGCATTTTAGGTTTTGTATTGAATTCTACGGGACGACACGACACAGGGCATTTCTTTGTATATTTTTTGAAGTTGGTATTGCTTGATTACTGTGGTTAGTTTTATTACTGTAGTCGCCCACAGGAAAAAATCACATACTTCTTCCGAGCTGTTACTAGTTAAAAATTAATAAATTCAATGAAAACGTAACAACTTTATAAAGATTGAGAAGCTATTATGTATGCTGTGCCATGCGAATAATTTCGTTAAACCAACCTAAATGTAAGTTGTGGCGAAATATATGAGTATATCCAAGATGGCGCGGGGCTGATTCCTCTTAATGTTTATATTTATGCAACAAAAATTGTTGTAATTTGTTTAATGATCTGGTATTGTTATCAAATCACGAAATCTTAAAGTATCCTCAATGTGTAGGGAAAGATATTCTGGCTCTTAAACAGCATTTTAACTTCTTTGGCGTTGTTTTATGTTACACGTGTTTAACGTCTTATCACATTTCACCCTTCAGGAACGTACACCTCTAGGTATATGTACGAGTCCTGCCTTGAAAATCCGCCACATAATACGTTTTACCCCCACTCTAATGGGTATCATCTTTACGCATTATAATCTTCATCATCACCATCGTCGTCCTCGTTTATTCAACGCGTTAACAAATTTCACTGGCTTGAGAACGCCAAAGATATTTTACACTCTAACACACTGAAACTTCGCTTTCGCTTTACCTATTTCAACTCATTATAAAGTTTAGGAAACCCTTCCCACCTGTTTTATGCTGAGTGGTTTTCAGCTGTTGCGTAATAAGTGCACCTAATGAAAGTAGCGTCAAGCTTTTTAACATTGACACAGTAAAACATTTCTTTAAGTTTTGTGCCGTAGCAAAAGTAATACTGACAAGAATGAATTAACAATGATATGTATTTTTAATAATTATACACTAAAACTCTACAAGACACCCCAGAAATATTACCTGTACATGACATTAAAATATTCAAAAGCATTACGATGAAAAATCCTCCTTTATTTACATAAAATTGATAAATGTATCACAATACTTGAATAACAAAACTTGCATGAACTGTAAATGAAAACATAATTAAATGCCATGATTATTATATTAAACTAATTATTAGAAAACTGACTAGATATTAATACTTGAGCAACTAGAAAGGAGGGCAGCTGTTTAAGCCCAGTAAAGCCACCGTTTCATAAAAAGGAACATATTAAAATTACTATTAAAAGGATTAAGATTTCGGTGGAGGCAGTCAAACGAGCCGTCAAAGCTCCAACCATATTAAAATGTTGCAGATTAAACACATTTAAAAACGGATACAAGACAGCCCAACGCGAGAGTCGTGGACACCAAAATTACTTAAAAAGGATTGACACTTGGGCAGTGAACAAGACCATACACGAGGGAGACACAGCGACACAAAGTTTTAGTTTAAACCGAGACATAATTTAAACAGGCAACTGAAACCACAATTTAAAAAAAACTCTAGAATTACTGCTCACCCAAGACAAACACAACTATGCCACACAAACAATGAAACATTTAAAAACTGCCCAACTAGCACACAACATTTGTCCACGACTCACCGTTAATTACGCCCTAATGCTCGGCAGCTCCGGCAAAAACACTACATTAAAATGAGCCCCATCACGGCTTCGACGTCCTACAGGACGACAAGTGCGGCAGTTAGACCATGTGTAGAATTCTTGCAGGCGACACGGTCAGGCGACGGCAGGGCGTAGAATAGGAAGAGCCCCAGCCGTGCAGTGGCTTAAATAAACTACCTGAATCGTATAAAAATGTATGACGCACGAGCGGAGGGGAAATCGGGGGAGGAGGAACAGGGGAGGAAAAAGGAGAGGATCCAAGCCGAGCCAAAAGTATACCACTGCGTCGAGTTGAAAGCAAAGAAAATGTCCTGCGCGACGGGTGCTAGCGTCTCGGTTTTATAAACAGTTCTTCGTATACTGGTTGCGAAAAGTTTTCTTGTATCGCTACACGTAAAATACTGCGCGTTTAAAAATTACGATTTTACGAAAGGCACAATATCGTTTAAGTATCTCCATGTTTATAGCGAACTAGCTTTTGCCCGCGAATTTGTCCGCGTGTAATTCGTGTTTTCGTTTCAATATTTGCTTTTAAAATTGTAAGTCTGTCTTTAAAATATCATATATATATATATATATATATATATATATTATAAACTATAAAGTGGAATTAAACGCAAAACCAAAAATAAGATCATTGTGGCTTTTAAGTTTGGAGTTGTTATTAGTAATCGGCCGTGGCAACATGTAAGTAATACTTTTTACAATACTTCCTTGTAGACAATTTTCTTTACCATTTTAGAGTGTCACCAAAACAACTAGGTTGCGGGGTGAGCTTAAACGTGAGCACGCCACGTAAAACTGACCGTGGGAGAAACAGTCCTGCCTCTAGTCATTTCCTGCGAATTTGAGAGTTTGCCCCTGCGACTTATTAAACGTCATCGGGAAGCACACATCGAAGGGAAACTGCAGTTTCTTGAATGCAAAAGGGAGCTCACTGGGAATCAATGGAAAACGTGGCACAAACACTGTTTCTCCCTGAGCCGATCCAGTTAAAATAGTGGCCTCGTCTAGTATATAAATTTGTTAACTAGCACTAAATAGCATTTAATTGTAGTCAATATACGTCAGAGTTTCGGTGACTTCAAATGACCGTATAATAAATTTTTCTCCATGCAAACTTTAAACCCCAATTCCACTTCTTTAGGGGTTGATTTTTGAATGAAAGAAAAAAAAGAAGAAAAAAAAGCTTCTAAGTGGCTACCTACATTATATAATGGATGTTTATGCGATATTTCATGTTTCTATGATCAATGGTTGAGTCTGGGCGTTGATGTGTTAGTCAGCCAGTCAGTTTTTCGTTTTATACATAGATTTAAAGTGTACACCATTTGCTTGTTGAAATTCAACGTACGTTTTACACAGTCAATCGTAACGTGTTGTCAAATTTGCTGTAAATAATTTGAAGTATAACAAAAAAAAAAATGTATCTTGGCAGCCTGTTTCCAAATAATTGTTTTTAAAAATACCAAAATATTGAAATACATGACGGTCCACCTCATGTGGACATTCCAAAACTTTCCGGAACGGTTGCAGATCACGAAATGTGGTTTTCGCTAAATTAAATTACGTGAGGTGGCAAGTAATTTGGCGCAAAGTGACTATTTGTAACACGTGTATGGACATAAATAATTAAATCACATATGATGTTTCCCCTGGAAACATACATTATTTTTAACGGCATCTTAAAGTAGGTGTAAAGAGGAATTCAGTGATATAGAATATGCAGTGGAAAATAACACAGAAACGTCCAGAAATAATGTGCAAGTATGATTAAGTTAGGTGGGCCGGTAGCATGGAGCAGTGGACCTGTACTCACAGATGTAAGCAAACAGCATGCGCCGTGACCCATCCTGGTGGGAGATTTTGCATTGGTGTGGACTGTGAACAGACACGATTGTTAGGTGAATTAATTGTAATTAAGGTATGAACATCAAATTAAACACACGGTTTATTTTTCTGTAACATCTTCAACAACAACAACAATAAACAACCTTTCGCATGCATACGATACCTGTGTTACTGTATCACTAGCGCTTGCGTCACCTGTGTAGGAACACGCCAATGGACTTCCCAGCGGATGATGCACCCTACCTCGCTACAGCTACAGTCAAATGCATATACTTTTGAACAGCCCATTATATTTCAAAGTGCTCTTAGGAATTATCAAATTAATCACGTCACTGAACTCACCTCTTAATAACACGTTATGCTATTGAGAGAAATGGGTATATTCCCATTTCAAAATACCATAGTTGATATCTATACCTCAGTTCTTAATTACATCTTGGGACAGACATAGACGGTGTCTTATGAGCCCCGTAGGGCCATCTACGAATTCGAAATCGAAATTTCGATACCTCCAGTGGTTCGGAAGATATTTTTGGTGAACATCTTAGCTGAATTAACCTGTATAGTAGTAGAGAGAAACCTACTACACACATGCGCTTCGAGGAGATATAAGGCTTGCAATTGTGGAAGCACATTTTCACAGTTTACTCAATATTCTGTTAATTTTAAGTAAAACAAGAAACAGCTCATTTTAATTCAAGAACTTTTAAGAAATACTACTTTTGATATGAATTGCAAATCATTATTTCGTATTTTGAGCAGTTTCTTGGCATGTTGAGAATTAAAAATTTTCCTATGTTTAAAATCTTTACATTTTTTTTTCATTCCAGCAGAGAAAGGAATGTGAGCTGCACTTAAAAATACCTTATTTATTATATCTTGATTTTATTAAAAAAGAAATTCCTTTGTTGAATTTCTTTCCTGAGTAATAATCTTCGCTTGCTAAAGCTTGGTTTTAAAAATAGTTACCGTTTAAGTGTTAAAGATATTCCAGAATAAGAATAGAGATTGATGCAATTTTGTCAATTTAAGGAAAACTGGTTTCTATGTTAACTAAGATAACATTGTTAAATGTACTTTAATCATGAGATGATTTTAAACTATTATTTTGCATTAAAAAAATCATAATCCAGCAAGTATTAATCTTCGGAAGAACTTTTTTTTTAATTTTAGGCAGTTTGGAAGTTAACCAAGCGTATTACCTTGAAGCTTCAAGCGCCACGAGAGGTTCTTTTCTTGTAGTCACGTCATGTATGAAGGGAGGGACAGCAGCATTGAAAATCCCTGCCAGAGCCGTGAATCAAATATACGTCCCCCATTTACTTCCGAAAATTTCATCTAGTTTTGAGGCCGCGGGGACTGAGCGGTTAGACCGCTCGCCTCCCACCAAGGCGAACCTGGTTGAATCCCCGGTTGGGTCACTCCTGGATTTTCGCAAGTAGAAATATCGCCAGACGATGCCGCTGGTTGGCGGGTTTTCTCAGGGATCTCCATTTCCCCTACCCTTGCATTCTGACGCTGCTACATTCTCAGCTCATTTCACCCTCATAGACTTTCAAGACATCGTTGTTAAGAGACGTCAAAATCTGTCATTTCAGCTTTAATCTGTTTAAGCTAATTCTATCAAAATTATTATTTATATTTTTATGAAGATTGTTACTTGGAGTAATTTAAAACTACTACGGTGAATAATAAATGGGTGTTGAGTAAAGTTTGTGAGTGTGTATTTGCTGACAGTGGCAGAGAGAGCGCTGCACAAGAGCCTGAAACAGCGAGTGGACTGGCGACTCGCAGTCATTCACTCCGCCGCCGCGGGTCGACTTCTCGCGGCTTCCAGTTAATAAAGTCGAGAGGAAATTTATCGCTGAGAATATTGCTGCCGCAGTCCGCCGGAGCAAATTGTCTGCTGCGCCCGGCACAATAGGTTGTTCGTACTCGTCTTGTTTATTTTTCAAGCAATACTAGTACAAAGCCTGGATACAGGCCAGCAGCTAGACAATCCTTCCTCGTAAACAGCAAACACGAATTTTACTTTTTCATTTATGCACAGCTATTCATACTTGCGGATGAAATGAAGTGCATTGTTAAACGTGGAGTCAATATTCACTTTATTGGGTTTTTTTTAGTGCAGCTTTTAAAACGAGATTTAAAATTACTTAATATGACGGCAAAGTTTCGAAAAACTGTTTTGTTGAGTTACCAGCATATTGCGTATGCGGGATAAATGCAGACACAAGCTAACCAAATTTACATGACATTATCCTAGCGTTCGCGTTACTTTTAGACAGGAATTCATCAACCTACCAAAAATAAGATATAAAAGACAAAAAAGCCTTCTCTATGCTCATGCGAGTCTTTAATTTTAGCCTGATGATACATTATTCCCTACCTTTGTTTAGCCTCCATTATTTTTAAATCTGCAGATGAGATGACACATCATGAATTATTATTTCGTGCTTAAAATACTCCTCGCGATATTACTCCATAAATACCGTCAAATAAAAACAGTGTTATAGTAAAACAATTTTTTTTTCTTTTGCGCTTTAAAAAACAGTTGTTCGTATTTTTGTTTATCGAAATAACTTGCGGCATTAATTTATATATTTATTAACATTTATTAAAATAGTTTCTAGTAAACAAATGTGTCTAAATTCACGAAATATATAAATTGACATTGCCATGTTTGTATTTATCGCAATACATATGCAAAAGCTTTGGATGTCTTTTAATTTAAAGGTTTAACAATGAATTATCGATATAACTAAGTAGCGAGTCCTCTACACTGATATAACTATTCAAGCAGTTTTGAGATACTTTCAAAAGCCTGTAAAGTAGAAATATCGATTAGGCAGTAAGAATTTTCTGCCAAATTTGGTGATGGTGGATAACGTAGTTCATGAGATATGTCGCGTAACTGCAATCTTAGGTAAGAGCTGCTTTCCAGAATTACGGAAAACTGACGCTCTTACTTAGTGACTTTAGTGCACAAAGTTATTATTACAGTAGACCAAGTATATAACACAAGAATAATAAGGCCACTTGTTGAAGTGCGTGACCACACTTTTAAAATTTATTTAAAGCTGCCTTTCATAGTTATACTTTAAAGCCAAAACTGGTGGTACTCGGTTGAGAAGACGTAGCATTTAATTTTAAAATTTTATATGACGTATTGTTTTAAAATGTCAAACTAAAGAGGTTATCAGTTAGCGTATCAGTTAGCATATATGTATTCTGTCAGCACAGCAAGTTGCGTTCAAATAGATTTGATGGTTTTAGGGATATTGCATTTAACATAATGTATGTGGCATCCATTTCTAACATAAATGCCTTGTACATTTAAATTTGTTAGTTCAAGTGAACCCCCACTGAACTATCTGTATACCAAATTTGTTGGATTTCGTTTCGGTAATTCCTGGCGTACGATTTATAAACTTTTTTCAAGTTATGCTATCTTAAAAAAATTTAGGGAAACAAGGGGTGAATTTAATTCTCGAATTATGTACTGCTAGTATACCAAGTTTGGTCGAAATAGATGCAATTTTGGGATAGCTATGGCATAATATCACATATTATTCAAAGACCACCACATTAAAAATAAGTATCTAATCTACTTACGAAGCAAAAATCTCTTTTCTTGTTCATGTATGCGCTATCTTACAAAATGCTCGAGGAGAGAAATTTTTACTCAGCAAATGTAATGCTTGCAATAGTTCTGTCTGCATTCCAAGTTTTGTTGAGATGGATCTAATGATTGGGTATATATGGCACACTTACTTTAAATATTTATGAGGCCACCATTTAAAAAAAAAAATGCGTTAAATCTACATAAAATTATATAATTTTAGGTAGCTTACCGTGGCATAACTTGTATGTCGAATTTGGCAGGAATTTGTTTAGTAATTCTCGATATATTTGAATATTTTTTTTTTTAGTGGGTGCTTTTGTTTCAAGATTGCAAACTAGTAAGTATATGAGTTTCTGATTTTAATGAAGATGGTGAGCAATGCCAGTATACCGATTTTGGTTCATATCAGTTGAATGGTTTCTGAGATATAACATAAAACTAAAAATTTTAACATCTGCCATTTTAAAAATAATTACCTGGGATAGTCGAAAACTTTAAGAGACATGTGTCTATAATAAGTACAATACGCGAATAACGTTGGTGAAATTCGGTACAGGGGTTCAAAATATGAGAAGAGACACGCGTTCTCACACACTAACACACACACTCTCTCTCTCTCTCTCTCTCTCTCTCTCGCTCTCTCTCACACACACACACACTAAGAAAGACGGCAGGGTAATCTCGTAAGCCTATCTTTCCTTCTGAAAATAACCTAAGAATTATACTTACGTTAAACCATATCATGTAAGGAATTATGCTAAAATATTACATCATCTTCACTTCACTTCATGGGGTAGGACATTGTCTGTTCTGAATTTCACATTAACGAATATTGCATCACAAAACAAAATTTACAAAAGTATGAATGCCAGACAAATATAACACGCCTTTACCTTCAAAATACAAACAATTTCTATAAATTTCCATTGAAAACCAAGTGTACAAGAAAAAAAAAATTTATATAAGAATAAACAGGAAGACAAATTGAACCTGTCCGTTACTCTCGTGACTGCAATTACTGCGATGCAGTAACTAAATCTGGGAATGAACTTCATTTCTTTGGAAGATATTCAGTGTAGTTTTCAGTCAACCGACGGCAGAACTTTCGGAAAGACGGTATATGTCTGATGCAGTCGGAGTCAGTCTCACTCACTTATTGTATTTGGAGGGCGGCGGTCTTGGCTTAGTTGACTTTCAGCTTGCAATTTTCCCCAGGCATTATTTATAGTACAAAAATTTGTAAATTAAAACTTAAACTCCTTTTTATTTTTGTAATCCCCTGAGCTAAAACAGAACTGACACCATGTGCAAACAACAGTCGGCGACACACAAATGAACACTCCATCACAACAGCCATTAACTTCACATATGTACATGTGTGAGTTTACTGCCTCTGTCACTGTGATTTGTTTCTTACCATTCCCCTCTCTTCAGCAACATCCAAACACATCTCCGCTATTTTCCGCTTCTGCTCGACCACTTCTATTCGTTACACATCGACAAGAGATCCCGGTCCACTTAATAATTATTAAAACTCACGTAATGCTCTCTGCCAGTTATCCTCACTTGTGGAGAAAGGACTAATTTTCAAGCTCAAATTTTAGCACGCACGCGTCTGATAATTATAAGAGTGTGGGTCAGTCCTGTGCCATCAGTTTTTTTTCACAATGTAATAGTAACTATTATATTTTACTTTTTTTTTAGTTTCTGTTTTTCTGTTGGGAGGAGGGGGAATTATATTATTCAAAGAAAATGTGATGGTGAAGGTAAGATAATACAATTATTTTCGTGCATGAACAGGTAAAAATAAAAATCTTACATCCTACTAATGAAAGTCTTTTGTTACAGACTGGTTATTTTTAACAGAAGGTACCAAGTCAGGAAAGTCTGCCGTGACCAGCAAACTAAAATGTACGTCGTGGTTTAGGCCTTAAGAAGTAGAAATAATCAGTGGGCACATTTGCTAATATTCCTGCATAAAGCGTTGACACAATAACGAGAAAAAAAATGTTGCTTGTAGCTCACATTTTTGAAACCTTGAGGTCTTTTTTTTGTAATTTCTTAGTTGCACTTGTAAAGAAAACGTTTTTCCCGAAGGTTCCATGACATCTATTATGATCTTACGAATACATTTGTCCTTAACTTTATTACACTGCGTGCGCAAAAATGCGGTACGTTGTCCCTTTGGTGTAATTTTTTAGTCTCTGTTAACCTTTGTTTGCATGAGGCGGAGGAATATCCTGGAAGTAGAAATTTAGCAGGGCTTCAGAAAAGTTGGAAGAATCCGTGAATGTACTATAGCAGCCAAGTCGGTAGAGAATACTTTGCAGCATGCGACAGCCAATTAAAGAATGCGTACGATTACACCAAAGGAACCACCACGACATTTCGCCTCTGCGCTCTTATCTAATGGTTCAATTCCCGGCGGGGTCGCTCTCGGATTTTTGCAAGTGGGAATCGTGCCGGACGGAAGGTTTTCTCGGGGATTTCCCGTTTCGCCTGCCCTTTTATTCCGGCGCTGCTCCATACTCCCTAGCTTCACCTTTTATAGGCTCTCAAGACCTCGATGTTAAGAGCCGCCCAAATTTCTTCGCTCGCTCACTCTTATCTAATTTGTGGTTGTGGTATTATAGTTTGTTTTAAGTAAGTTAATTATTTTCCCGCTGGTCTGCGAGGAGCAAGTGACCAGTGACGTTGGTAACTTACTCAGTGATACCTAAAGGGTGGGTGCGGGCGTTAGAAGTACCGATGGCACTGCCTGCCTTGTCAATTAGCGACCGACGCTTCAACCCCCGCCTATCCCATCGCACCCCCGGCCTCACATTGTCTCCTGATCGATACTCTATCAGGGGGTGCCGGGTCTCCGGAAACGAGGGTAATTAACCTGCCACACTGCCCCATAATGCGCGCCTGACAAGCTGCGACCGCCCGCTCCATCATCGTCGACATCACCGTCATCGCAAGACAATCGCCGCCAGTTTTACCCCACGGCCAGCTATACCGCCAGTACAATGCGCTCAATCACACCAGAGTGCTGCCGCCGAGGTTCGCTCGCGCCATTCATCGGTAGCGATCCGCGGAATGCGGGTTCCATGTCGTAATCCCGTCCAACTACTCACTGCAGTTGCCAGTAGTAGCAGCTTTGTTCATTATTAATTTCACGTAGACAATAAAGACGGCCAATATTTTCGCATCATGTCACTGGACTCGTGTCGGGTTGAGTAGGCAACGTAATTATATAAGTTCGATAGGCCGCTATAGGCTATTCACGATTAACTTAAAACCTTTTAAATCAACCTTTGAAAAATATCATTATCCCCAACTGCGTGCATTTTGAAGGGCACGCTGAATGGCATATGCCCAGTCGAGTTTACAACGACCGAGGGAAAGTAGTTTAGTATAATGTCTTATAGTTGAGTTAGTAATGTTAAAAGTGTTAGTAGATATGCATTTGTTGATACTGGAGTATTTTTTTGCTTCCGGTTTTTAATGCTTATGAGTGTAAGAAACAAACTTGTAAATTATTGACTTTTATAATGATTTCACAATTTTACTTGACCGTTGCATGAATAACCGTGGCCCATAGCAATGTTAACTTTACGAATCGTGGAATAATACACAGTGTTCATACAAGTAGGTCTTGAGTATGTCTTTAAAAAGTGCCAAGTATATCATGATGCACACGTTCGTGCCAATGACTGAGGCAGGGTCAACACAGATGGGGAAAGCTGACTCTGTCTTGAGCACTATTATATTACGTTTCACAAAATAAGTGATTCCTTTTTTTATATAAACCGCGTTGTAGACGTCTCATTTTATAAAGAAAATTTAGTCGTCTGTTTTTAAAGAACTAATCGAAGCATAAAGCCTGAATCTACACTTAGAAGAAAGTTTTGTAGAATCATACAAAGTTTGTTTGGCGCAACCAAATTAATTGTTTGTGTAGAGGTATAGTGAAATATTTAGTTGTTGAAACCAAATTGTATTGTTGTTCGTATTTGGTTGCCCCAAACTAAGATTTGGTTGGTGCAACTCAAGATTTATTTGACTCTGCGTGCATTAAACATTTTCGGGTTAATATAAGAAAATAATTTGTAAGTCCAACTGAGATTCGAACCTTGATTGCTTGCGCCCGAATGCTACGCCCTAGCAAACTTAGCTAGGGTGACTAGTGATGAAGCAAGAATGGTTTTAAATGCATACATTTCGAATGCTGAACAACGTGCGCAAATATATATTTCAAATTGTACAGCCTTACTTTTTAGTTTCCTGTTGAAATTATTTTATTGTGATAATTATATAACTATGAAGCATCAGTATATGCACCAACAAACACTGTTACTATATTTAATGTAAAAAAATAGAACCAAGCTCTTGAACTGTATTTTTTAACGAAGGCAATCAAATGAGTGGCCAAACGAATACATTCAGATGATTTAAATTAATATTTTGCCAGTAGTCTAATTTTTTTTGGGCCCAACACAGAGGCTTAGTTTATTCAATTGTGACAAAACTAATTTTGTTACTTTTCAAATTTTGTTTACTCAACAATATATTTTGTTGGGAAAATAAATATATTTTTAGTTCTATACAAAGAAGTAGGCCTACTTCGTTGACTGGAACAAACCTTTCTCTTGGTGTGTTGGCGTGCCTTCACAGCTGACGTTCACCTCTCGCATCAATGTCACGGGGTGCTTAATTTCCATGCCGTTTATTTGTAGTGGTGCTATTTTCCCAATCACAGTACATTTTCACAACAGCAGCACGCGGATAGTCCACAAATTGCGCTGTTTCGAAAATACTGTTACAGTTAGGCCGAAATCCGATGGTCATCCCGTTTTCTACGCCTGACAAATCGCGCGTTTACCATAACAGCAGTGGTCGATACGTTTGCAGTGTGTCCACGTCTCTCCTCATTTAGCCATCCAGTTTGCTGTCTATATGTGCTTTATTTCATTGGCTACACGCCTGTGATTTCAAATTAAGTGGGTTGTCATAATAACGTGACACTGCCGTGTGGTATTCCTGTACCGACACATTATCTACCGAGTGCATAAATACAAGAAGGTAGGTAGGGCTAAACGTATCGTCAACGCGAGTTCATTAGAGACAGAAGTCCGTAAAATAATTGATTTACACTACCGTGCACCGCAGTTATACATGAGATTCCATGAAAAGAAAATTTTGGCATGAGGGTATCCATTCTCATATTATAGTTAGAACGCTGTATTTATTAGCCAAGCACATAGTATTTGCAGAGTTATCGTGCACTTTCCTATTTACATCACTCTTTTATTCCAAAGGAAGTGGTCAGTAAACTATTGAAATCGTTCGTGCTCGTTTATCGGTCGTTAATTCGTGTATGTGTGATTAGATGAATATGTGTTCGGTGTTAATATCTCTGTGAGTCGTTTCCATCCCAGTAATAATTTTAGAATCTTCTACACTACAAAATTATAAATAAGTATTAAAGTTGTTTCAATGAATTTTCGTACACGGCTACCTTCTTAGAGTATATGTTGTGCTGCCCTTATATCGACTGCCGTCAGAATGTTTTTGTGTGTACTAATAAAATATTTCAGCTGTTTGAAGCTTTGATCAGTCCGGTAAACAGCAATTAATCAGAATTAAATTTATCGGGCAGAGACATATAAGGTATAAACGTTATAAATTTATATTTGCCCTTAACAACATGGGTAGAACTGTACATCCGTGGGTGCATATATACGCCCACCGGACTGACTGAGCTCTTGGATGGGGCCTGTAGGTCGTCGTCGTCGTTCTGAACTGTGACATGAAACGAGATCCCGCAATGGAAGGGCGAAGGCATACTTTGTCAGGGAAACGATCGTCCCCGGGTAGAGCCCACTTGGCCAGGTCAGAAACGTCCCCCACGTATCCCGCAAGACAAAATCTGGATCCGAGAGCACCTAGTATCCAGTCCCAATCCCGCTGTTGGAGAACGGCTTTTTAGGAATAATTCACGGCAGTTTAAATTTATTTCTAAATGTACATACTCAGAAATGTACTTGTCATAACTGGATACATCTAAACGCAAACACCGAGTACCTTACTTACGGGAATCCCTAGTAAACAATATTTAACGCCTCAAGGTGACATCCAGTCCAAAGGAAGTATTGTGGTGGCGATGGAAAATAACATAAACAAGTTTCGCGTGTGTNTCCTCAAGGTGACATCCAGTCCAAAGGAAGTATTGTGGTGGCGATGGAAAATAACATAAACAAGTTTCGCGTGTGTTCTGTTTCCTCAGAATTTTAAGCGGTGACTGTAAGGTTGTAATACAGCATATGTTAAGAAAACAAACAGCATTGTCGCTATCGTTTAAAATACTGTTTTACAGAAGAACAAATATCATAAGCAGATGGCTACTTACAGCGATTTTTGCTGACTTTGACACTTTTTCACGTTAGCATTTGTGTTTCAATGGCCAAATTTTTGAATGGGAAACAAAATATTATCTTTAATTTCTGCCCTAAGAAAAGATTTGTATTGAAATATTTCATATTATTTTGAAAATTACAATAGACGAGACCCATATCACAACTAGGGAGGTCCCAAAATGGTGGCGAAGAAGAGTACGGGTTATTTGGCTCAAAATGATTCCAGGCCAAGCTGCTTTTAGGCCAAGATACTTTTAGGTCAAGCAACATTTAAGTCAAGTGACTTCTACACCAAGTGAGTTTTATAGTAAGCAATTTTTACAAGTGACTTTTACGCCAAATGAGTGTTAGGCCAAATTACTATTAGGACGCCTGACTTTTACGTCAAGTGACTTTTAGGCCAAGTAGAAATTAGGCAAAATTACTTTTAGACCGAGAGGCACATTTACGCCAAATTACTTTTTTCCAAGTGAGTTCTAAGCCAAATTGCTTTCGAGGAAATTATATTTTTGATGAAATTTTACGCTACGTAACTTTTAGGCTAAGTAACCCACTCCATCAAAGAATTTTAAAAGTAAATATGTGTTTTTAAAGTGTATTAAAAATGCAATATTTTAATTACGTTTCTTATGAAAATGCATTTTATTTTACGGACTCAAGTAAGAGTGGGGTCACTAGTAATGAAGTGCGTTTGTTTGAACCGTTTCACAGTGAAGGTAGATGCATTGATCCTAGCCACTTATTTTACAACATTGTTAATTCTAACATGTAGATGTGGAAAACAGAACAAACTGGAAAAGGAAACAAGGCAGTTATTTTCCTAAACAGTTCAACTGAACGTAATGTAGCACGGCGCTTGAAATGTCCATTTGGAGCCGCTGCTGAAACTATAAAAACTTATTCGTGCCTTTTGTTACCATACTGCAGAAAACATACGACGCGATGCCCGAAGTTTTGCTCCATACCATTGCACTGTACTACGTTTTTTATTTACTGAGATGTAGCAGCAAACTATGATTGGTGTTGTTTTCGAAGCAGTCGTGGCGGCAGTTTAGACACGCGGACACGTGCGCAGGTCAACGTCTAGGTAATTGCCCGACCGTTCAGAAGTAAAGCGACGCAGCGAGTGTCTGTGAACCGCAGTGGCTGTGGTCACCGCATGCCTTTGTGGGTTGCCATCATTACCGCGCATGCGCCTTTATAAAGTCTACCCGTGGTATCTTATATATTTTTTAATCAAACCTTTGAAAAATCACCCCACGTATGACGTGTTTTGTTGTCCATCTACCACAAGCATTTTATTCCTCCGTTTACATAAAATTATCTTATAATCTGATCTTTACTTATATTTTGTCTATACATTATATTTTATTTATAATTAATATGAATGAAAATAGCGTGAAAATAGGCGTGTTTGTAATGCCTAATAATGAATCTTTCTCATGCAAAGACTTAGAAGTTTTTCTTTACTAATTACCAACTTTTCCGTTGGTGTAATTTTCTGGGCTTATTTCTGCTTTTTTTTTTTGCAAGAGTTGGGGGAATATCCGGGCTTCAGAAAAGTTGGAAGTAACCATAAATGGACCATACGTCTATTATTTCCTCAGCGTAGTATCCCAACTTAGTAGGATCACCTAAACTAACCTAGGAGAGTAAATGAATGCGTGTTTATACTCTTTGAAATAACCTACAGTACTACTCGAATGAGTGTTTTTGCAGTTTGAACCAACGTAGGGTAGTTAAATAAGTGGACGGTTTCACACGCGCATGCGCAATAATCAGCCACGGCCTAGACGGTTCACATACGCTCTTACTAGGCAGGCTGCCTGGGTTATAGTATGACCGGTCGGCGCCGGTTTCCAAGTGCGCCACGTAATAATTTTCCCACGAGGTATTTCTTCACTACCCCGCTCGGACCGGTCAGTATGAACTTCGCGTTGCTGTTCCAGAGCACCCCGAGACGTGGAGTGCAAATTTCGCTGCTAACAGTTTTAACGTAACAAATTTGCCCGTTAGTCTGTTCGCTATCTACCTTACGGAAGTGCTGTTTCGGAAATCCTCTCAACCCACTGCACATGGACGCCAGAAATATTTCCTAAGTCGCGTGTCTGGCACACAGGCGCATATCATTGGGGTTAGTATTTCACAACCTTCAAATTGGAATAAAAAATATCACGTGTCACTGACACGTTTAAACATTCTCGTGTAACAGTCATCCTCAGCCAATTTTTTTTATAATTAATTTTGTAATGTTTTGCGACTTTGAGTATGTGGATTGCATATTCATTATAAAATTGACATTTATTTTGCCTTATAAATGTTTTAATAGGTACCAAAAACATGGCGTTATCAAGACTATGTAATTCACAAATCATCTTTTTCAATATTTTTGATTTTAAAACAATTAACATTTCAGTCGTAAAGTACTTATGTGGCAGTCTATATACTTACATTATTCTAATTGGGAAACAACATTGTATGTACATACAGTAGCGTAATAACAAAGTTACGCTCGGATTCCGGATCTCAGAGTTTTGAAAGAGGCCAGCTACAGGCTGTTCACAGTAAACTGAACACTTTTGAAAGCTCTGCTTTAAGATATACTTGTACGCACATTGTGTATTAATCTACCATATGTTAAATTAACATTTCCGTAGGGCTGATCACTTTATTCGTGCACTGTTCAAGTGAAAGTGTGAAATTATTAAAAAATNGAGGCCAGCTACAGGCTGTTCACAGTAAACTGAACACTTTTGAAAGCTCTGCTTTAAGATATACTTGTACGCACATTTTTTATTAATCAACCATATGTGAAATTAACATTTCCGTAGGGCTGATCACTTTATTCGTGCACTGTTTAAGTGAAAGTGTGAAATTATTTTTAAAAAAAGTAAACCTTACACAAATTCGCAAATATGCATTAAAAACATAAAGCAAAAAAACACTTCAGTATTCATAAATGTTTAAGTTATATTTTTATTCAACGTTAAAACATGGAATTACTTTTCCCTGTGTCGTTGACAACATAACTGGGCGCGTGTCAGTGTGCCTGTTGAAATGTGTGCAGGTAGGGGCAGTGAGATTTTTCAAAGGTTTGATTTCAAAAGTGCGTAATTAACCGTGGAGAGCATGAAACAACTGATCTCTACGGAAGGGGACGAAAATGTGTGCTACGGCTTGTGGGTTGTAGGAGCGAGCAGGTAACACGTGTAAAACTAATGCGCGTGTAGTGTAGTTGTCAGGGGTGCACTTACGAGCGGCCGCTGTAGCTGAGGGGGATTCTGCGGCGGTAATGAAGCCTTGCTCGCGGCACGTAATCTCATAAATCGTGGGCGGGTCAGCTCGCTGCGAGCAGTTGAGCAGCTCTCACGCGACGCAACGTATAGTCTATTCGTGTTATCTTCACGCTTTTTTAATCAAACCTTTGAAAAATCGCCCCATGTATGTCGTGTTTTGCTTGTTTCCTCTATATGTAATGTATCACAAGCGTTTTATACGTCTATTAACACAAAAGTATCTTATTTTTAATTAAATTTTATTTCGAATTTTAATTTATTTAAAAATTATAATATTTAATTTAAAATTTATATTAATAAAAACAAGACAGCAATTAGGTGTGTTGGTAATGCCTAGTCAGAAATAGTTATCGTGCAAAATATTAATAATCTGATTGCGCACAACTGCGATGCTTTGTCCCTGTGGTGCAATTTTTTTAAACTTAGTTAAGCTTTTTTGCGTGAGGTGGAAGAATAGTCTAAAAGTACAACTTAAGCAGGGCTTCAGATACGTTGGAAGTAACCATGAATGAACTACTTACTACACGTGCAAAAATCGTGCAAGTTGTCGACCTTGCAATAAATTTCGTACAATAATGTGTAGGTCTAACCGTTTACATCACCTCAACCACAACGAACTTCCGCGTTATAGAGTAATTAAGTTTATAAATTTGTAACCTGTATGTCAACTCAGGTTCGTGTCTCGCAGGGCACCAACAGACTTAAATTTTTTTGATGAAAAACTAAATATTATTTATTGTGTTCAAACTTAGAGGGGAAAATAGGAGCGAGTGCGCACTCGAGGTGCGTAGTAGCCACTTCTTGCGCCTACATTGGGCTACTTTTCTGCCAAAACGACTATCGTAAACGTCGGGGATAGGATTTGAGGTTATAACACTGTTACAACACAGAGAGTTTCTATATACAGCAGTTGCATAAGATATTATAAGTATCATCCAATATTCCACTAAGATTTGCATCATCCAACATTCCACTATGATCACAGAACATAGAAAGATAAATATGAATTCAAATCGTTAAAAATTTTATATTCATATAAAAGTGCATATCTTTCGAATATTAAGTTATAAACAAATTGTTTCATCACAGTCGACTATGTAACTTTGAAAGTTGTATAGGTGTGGGGTAGGTCAATGTTCGGTACATGCGCAGGAGACGGTTTACCTAATTTTTAGTCTATGTGTTAAATCGTTAATGTAACTAACTACTATATATTTGTATCAGTGTTGAAACGCCCCACGCCTTAGTTTTATTTTTAGTTCGTTTTATATGGCGGATTTTATATAATAAGAAAGAAACAGTTTTTCTGAATCTGATGGCAGAAACGTTTTAAATACCAAGGCTTTCGTTTGATGGTGCAATTTTGTTGACCGTGAGTGTTAATTTTCTCTGAAACAGTCAAGTTTCGTGAAGGCCCCCAGTAGTCCACCTCAGCCGAGAGTAGCCGGAGTTGGCAATCATGTCGCCAGCATAACACAAATGTATACTGTTCACCAGTAAAGTTTTAGCGTGACGCCAACCAATATAAAAAAATGTAATTGCGACATAGAGCAGGAAGTTTATTCAGTCACTCGATTACTCACAAAACTGCTTATATCCTAAGTTACCAAGTAAAATTTCACAGAGCATATTTAATTATGATTTCCTTAATGTCACTTTACTGAAGAGTTGTCACGTTGCAATCTCGTACGATATCAGGAGATAGAATGTGTCCATTTTCTGTTAAAGTCGCACGGAACAAGCAATTATATTGGTCCTTCTTAAATGACCATGTCACCAACTATGTTTGCAGAAATTTTTCGTTTTTTTTTTTTTTTTTTTTTCATTATTACGGATTCAGAGTAATTACTGACAACGTCCGATTAGAGAAAAGTTATCTTTTGCGATGTGTTTAATATTGTTGTGTATGATTCTCATTTTGTGTTATCTGCTAGTTGTAAAAAGTTAGAAAAATTTTTATATATTTTTTCTGCCTTTTTGCAAGCAGGAAATAACACACAGTGAAAATTAGATGTAAAAGTATTAAACAATTAGTAAATTTAAAATTATCTGTAATCAAACATTTCTAATAATACCTCTAAAACTGAAATTATGACACAAAAACTTAAAATTTCTGCATAATAAGTGAAGCCGGGCCTTAACTAAGAGAAATATGGATAATCATACATTTAAGCTGCTTGGCAAAACGTACTGCCGTTAAGAATGGTAAGTATTTTTAAGATATTGAGTTGAGTTCTGTTAGTGTTGTGAAAGATTAAGGAAACTCTTTCGCATTAATTACTAGTCTATTTGCGGGTTTCTTCACATTTTTTAAATCAAACCATTGAAATGTCACCCCATCGATGACGTGTTTGGTTGTTTTCTAAATATTTCAGATATCACAAGAGTTTTATACTTGCGCTAACATATAAATATCTTATTTTTTGTAAAACTGAATTTTACCGTACATTTTATCTATAAATTATAATATTTCAATTATAATCAGTATGAATAAAAACAGTGGTAAAATAGGTGTTTTGGTAATGCCTAGTATAAAATAGTGTGAAATAGTGGCTTTGCAAAATATAATCACGCCGAGTGCGCAGGGTCGTCCCCTGATTTTCGCATGTGGGAATCGTGCCGTACAAGGCCACTGGTCAGCGAATTTTCTTGGGGATCTCCCATTTACCCCACCCTTGCATTCCGGCACTGCTCCATACTCCCCTCACTTCACCCTCATCGGCTCTTAAGACCTCGATGTTAAGAGCCGCCCAAATCTCTTCTCTCACTTGCCGAGTGCGCACGAATGCGGTGCGTTGTCCCTTTTGGTGTAATTTTCTAGACTAGATTGAGCTTTGCTTGCATGAGTCGGGGGATAACCTGGTGGTAGAACTTAAGCAGGACTTCCAAAAATTTGGAAGTTACCGTGAATTAACTAGGTATATCCACTAATTTAAAACAAAATAAAATTTCCACGAGGTATAAAATAAATATCGTCGTCATTAATTAATTCACTGGGGTCATCAACTACTGTATCATCAAATCAAATTTAGGTACACTTATTTTGGCGCGAACTGTGTGTGATAAGTTTTAGTACGGAATTTGCTTGACATTTCCGCATGGGAATTTTAATACAAGGTCTCGTACGATTTTTTTTTTTGCGTCGTGTGAAAGCAGCTTTACGGAGGACGGCGATGGCGCGTAGTAAGACACAGATAAAAAAAAGCGCTGGCTTGAAGCGACGTTGTAGTCGCTCGATAACCACGTCTTCGTCTCCAGCGCCGACTTGGAACAGGAGACTCGCTTGGGCAGTAGTGTCTCTTTAACAAGGGCAAGTGCATCGCAAGGAAGGAATAGCGCCGGAGAGCGGTAGTCAAACATTGAAGAAGCTTCGCAGATGCACGTTTATATTGCAGAAAGACATACTATATACGTATTTTACACGTTACACTCTCCTTGTCCTCCTAATTATTATTGCCTGAAAATTAGTGAAGGGCCAATTTTTTTCCCAAAATTTTATGACATTTCACGGTTTCGTGAAACGATATCGATGGTAACTTCATTAAAATACTAAATTATGTTTTTCAGCGTAAATATGAGCATTAGAACTTAAAATCTTTATTCTTCCAAATTTCAAAAAAAGTTTTGTTTCAGTTATAGGTTATTGAAGTCACAGAGTGGCATATTGCAATTTCTTTGAAATCCGAAATTAGTTTCGCCCGCAGTAAGGGTTTCATTTATGGGTATTCGACTTTAAATTGCGTCACAAAAGTTGAAATAGAAATATCAATAAATCCCTCAAAATTATTATTTTTTTTAAATAAAATAATATGCATTCCAACATTACGGATAATTATTTTGCACTGTATTCTAGCGTCCTAATTTTATTCAATTTTTAGATGGGATGTATGAATGAATATATATACACACACACCACGTGTTTCTAAAACTTCAGGACAAACTTTGACAAGTAATTCCTTACGAAAATATATAACGAAAATATATGTACAACTTATCCCCTAAAGTAATTATTCAGAGAAACGCCCCCTGTGTTTTAAAACGTGTTTATTTGAAAATGTCAGAAACCACTTGTGATTAA
This sequence comes from Clitarchus hookeri, assembly GCA_002778355.1. Classification (NCBI taxonomy): domain Eukaryota; kingdom Metazoa; phylum Arthropoda; class Insecta; order Phasmatodea; family Phasmatidae; genus Clitarchus; species Clitarchus hookeri. The sequence goes on along the minus strand of NQII01006242.1, from coordinate 61,982 downwards.
TCAACAAATCGGTGAATGTTAATTGTATAAAGGAGACCTTACACCTCTAAAAACGCGGTCGGTAATATCGCCCCCCTTTCTTTTAGAAATGACTATTGGCACCCTATGTTTGCATCAAACTTTGTAACACCACGTTCTAAGCAATTTTAAAAGACAAACTGTGAGTTGGAAAGTCTAAATTAACAAATATGGTCGTCTTGTCAGAACAATTCCTGTTGAGTACTCAAAACAAGCATGTGTTGCAGGCCAGGTAGGCAAATAACAATACAGAGTAAGGCAAATTAAATAAGGATATTTCAGGGGCGCAGAGCTCCCTTAATAACCACTTGACGAGAAAAGTGGTACTTACATTCTAGTCTTATATTTTCGTCAGGATTACACTGCCGAAGTTTGTCCCCGTGTTTTAGAAACACGTATATAAACTCAGTTTCCTAGTTCGCTTAATTGATTTTTGAAAAGTGATTTTCCTTCTTTGTTATAGATTTTCAGACGATTATTTCTTATCACAGTGAAAAATAATATAAAATATTATTTCATTTGTTATGTGCCACACGTCCATTATTTTCTTACTTTTCTGTTTGAAAACGGTCACGGCAGAAAAATTAACTTAAAAAAAATCTGAATAAATGCAACAAAATTTGATCCTTGAACAAAACTGCCTACATAAAGCAAACAGAGAAAGCCATAGGTCTTTCTGTGTTGTCTTGCCTGTCGCCAGGCTAGCTTTATGCTGTTATTGCATAAAGGGGCTCTGTATCTCAGGTACCGCGTAAATTGATTAGTTCTGCGTAAAATGTGTGTTATTATAGTAAAGTAAACTGCGTAAGAGGAGATATTAAATACATTTTTTAGAATTGCTTAACTGCTAGAGAGTAGTTATTGCTGATAAATAGTGGGATGACATAGTCGGCTCTACCTAACCGTTGTCGGAAACACTGTGTTTGAACTTTTTTCCTTGGCATCATATTCACTATGTTTGTGTTAATCAAAAACTTTTACCAGAAATTAGTCTTTCTTGTAATACAATCAGTGCACACAGTGCGTTTTAAAACTACATGCCACATTTTACTACCTAGCAATGTAAAAAAAAATAGTTATCATAGAAGCAATCTCTAGAAATTCTAGCCCCTCCACCCCCTCTCTCATTCTCGCTGGCTCTTTCACACACACACACACACTCTCTCTCTCTCTCTCTCTCGCTCTCTCTCGCTCTCTCTCTCTCTCTTCTCGTACGAAAAGTTACTGGAGTACGTAACAGCAGATATAGGCCATGCTTATTAAAATTAACGATCATTAACACAACTTTTGATAGGCATTGTAAAATAAAATTTGTTATTTTCGTATCCAAAATGTTACTGACCTGAAAAATTTTTTGTGGTGAGGTTATACATACCCTATCACTATATGTTATTCAGTTCTTATATTTTTATATGTTAGGAGAAACATTAGTTGCAGCAATTATTGTTTAGATATACTAAGATATTTGTAACAATCTTAAATATTTAACGAAAATATGTGGAGAATATTTTTATAGATTGTGTTATGTTCAACAATCTGACCTTGAGGAGCGTTTTAACAATTAATTAATTCCACAAGAATGAAATCATTTCTGCATGATTCGCTATAATATATGTAAAACATTTTAATAACTCTTCTGTATTCGAAGCGGATTGAGAATGCTGTTAAATTTTATCATTTTTTGTTCAGTAGTATTCTAGGGAAAATACGTTCTCTGTTAAACATTTCCCCAAATTTGAAGTTTCCTATAAGTTATTCACATAGTTTGATTCTGATTACATGAAAACTTTATTCTTTTTTAATTTGGCGTTTTGAGTCTCCCTGAACGGCGACAAGGCCCTAATTAAGGAACACCATTTTTTCATATACATGTTAGTTAGGGAAATCTTAGAGGTTTATTTCTGAACGAAAAGGTTATATACTATGAACCTATAAGCTATGCAATAAAATCAGTANCCCCCCCCGGCCAATACCTTTATTTTAACAGTTCCTTGTATACGAGTACTTACTGCTACTGTAATAATCATTTACGCAGAATATTCTTCTGAACAATGTAATTTAACTCTCAAAATTAAAACAAGAACTGTAACATCGAAAAACAGGTACTTAGCTATTGAATGTAATGAACTAAAATGAATGGGGAGTTAAGGTCGGTGTTCCAATGTGTGTAATTCAAGTGGAAGTACGGCAAGCCACGCCGTAGCATCCAGGGCCCGTGTGTAATCAACAGCATGGACCATGTAATGAATTATTTATTACTCTCTTGAGAGTATTCTCGCATTTATGTACATGGCGCGTGGTCATGCCTGGCTACATGCAGGTTTGACAGCGACTCGCGGATGCTGTGCGTCTTCCGGGCTAAGTTTGCCACAACATAACCCTTTTCCTTGCACGTTGCACCTTGAATCTTCTGGACGTTCGAGTAAGATGAGGTGTGAGTCGGTAAAAGTCGCCATAGATGTCATTCAAAGTAAATCCGAAATTTTCAGAATTAAGTCACAATAAAATATCTTGTGAAATTTTCGTATGTAGTTTTATTAAGCCAAACTATTCGCAACTGCCTTTTTTCGCGTTTTTATGTTTTTATTTTGAGAATAACAAATATACGAAACCTGTCAAACACATACTTTCGTGACAGATTCTGTTTACTCACTTTAACTTTAACACAGTTCGAGGTTTCCGTTAGACTTGAATAAACAGCAGGATTTAAATAAATGTCAAATGCCTTGGGAAGAAATTTCTTCATCTTAATAATGGGTGTATTATATTAATGACACATTTCTGTATATAATATATAAAACAAATTATAAACTTTTCACAGTTAATTACTACATTTCTGAAGCCCTGCTAAAGTTCTACTTCCAGGATATTCCTCTGCCTCATAGGAACAAAGCTTAGCCAAGTATAGAAAATGTCACCAAAGGGACAACGCACTGTATTCGTGCGCGCTCAGTGTAATATTTTTTTGCGTAAGAATTATTTATTACTTGACATTAGCAACACACCTATTTTTATTCATATTAATTATTAATGAAATATAATTTATATATAAAATGTAAGTGAAAGCACAATTTAATTAAAAATAGGGTACTTTTATGCTAACACATGTATAAAACGCTTGTAATGCGTTACGCATGTAGATGACCAAACACGTCATACATAGGGTGATATTTGGAACGTTTGATTCCAAATGTGAAGAAACCTTGAATAGACTATTTATTGACTTTTTTTCACTTTTCTTACGTCACGGAAATTAAGGATGCTATTTGAGAAACATATATTATTTTCCAGGTTCTAACCTATTAGGTAAAATCTGTATGGTTAGACATGAATGACAGAGAAGAGAACTCATTGCCAGTTACATATTTATTCCTGTCAACACTGAACCATCGCGTGACCTACTTTCGCGATCTCACGCAGAGACAGATAGCTTGTGGTGCAGATGCAGGCGCTTGCATTCCCTCCATCACGCCACGTTAGCTGTTTTCTTTGAGGCTGGAGGATAGGATCTATTTTTCTTTCTCGCCATACGTCAGTGGCGAAACAAAGTTAAGAGAGCTTTGGTGGAAGGTCCAGTCGGGATGGTGGTGCCGCCATTCGAGACGAGCACTTCTAGTCGGAGCGAGGTCATCTTGGCTACAGGTTAAAGTCCGTTCGTGGTTACTTACAATTTTTTTGAAGCCCTACTTAAGTTTTTCTTACAGGCTATGCGGCCACCTCACGTAAGCAAAGCTTAACTTAGTCTAGAGAATTACACCAAAGGGACAACACTCCGCATTCTGGGGCACTCAGTTTAATTACATTTAGCGTGTGAACTTTTCTTAATAGGCGATACCAACACACCTATTTTATCCCTGTTCTTATTAATATTAATATTACATAATACAATTTTTAATTAAACGTAAATGAAATTTTAATTTAACCAAAAATATTTATGTCAACAAAATTATAAAGCGCTTGTGATACATGACGACTTATTTACAACACAACCAAACACGTCATACATGGGGTAATTTTTCAAAAGTTTGATTCATAAAGCGTGAAGATACTGCAAATACACTATACACTGAAAGTTTCTCATGTATTTACACTGTACTTGTGTGTATTTCATTTCTGCATTTAGCTTGGCCACAGAGTTTACAAATAGTGCGTCAGTTATAAATGTCAATTAGATTCCATCTCCTTGTTACCTCACCCAGTTTACTTGTTGAAGACTGGTCTTAATGACTGAAAAGTTAATTAAATTGTCTCTGTTATAATATGATCTCATATCACCCTTTCAATATATTTATTAGTGTCCGGTATATGGTCCCTACACTGTCGAGAAGACTGCTTGCCTACTAATTGAAACTGAATTACGACTAAGAATGTTCCATATTACTACTGATTAATACCTAGGAACTCCCGAAACATATAGGCGGACTCTTTGCTTTCCAATCACCACCGGATGCTGATGCATGTTCTCAAATTCGTATTTTCGTTATGAAATTATTTTTGTCGTTCCTGAATGGCAACGCAATAACGAAGAGATATGTGTATTTCAATGAGACACAAAACACAGGTAACGTTTTTAGAACTTAAGTGCTTTTCGTCGTTACCTAACTTCAAAAATGACAAATAATACAAATTACATTAATGCATTTTTCATTTTCATTTTTTTATGCTTCCCCTGCTGTTCCGGTTTATTTCCTCTGCGTTCCACTGGCTCTGAATACTCATTTCCGGTCTGGCTTTGCCCTGGCGCAGTGGAGCGACGTAAAAAGGCGAAGCCACAATCCGAGAGAGAGCAAGCCCGATCCATATCCGAGCTGCGGCGTGGCTTCAGGAGCGACGGCTACGACTTGGCACGGTCTGGCTGGTGGTTGAGCAACTCACGGCTCGGCACGGCCCGCCGAGTAAATCCCTACACTAAACATTTTCTTTTAAACTTCCTGTATTGCAATGGAACTATCTGACTTTTACGTACTATGAAAATAATACCACATATCAGGCTGCAAATATGGGAATGTTGAACGTCGCTTATACGCAAATTTAGAACTTCACTTCACATTTAAGGGGCCACGGTTGTGTAGTGGTCAGACTGCTCACCGCCCATCTAGGGGAACAGGGTTCGATTCCTCGTGGGTCAGTTTCGGATTTTCGCATGTGGGAATCGTGCCAGACGATGTCGCTGGTCAGCGGGTTTTCTCGGGGATCTCCCGCTTACTCCACCCTTGCATTCCGGCGTTGCTCCACAATCGCCTCACTTCACCCACATCGGCGCTCAAGACCTCGATGTTAAGAGCCACCAAAATCTCTCCACTCCANTCCACAATCGCCTCACTTCACCCACATCGGCGCTCAAGACCTCGATGTTAAGAGCCACCAAAATCTCTCCACTCCACTCCACTCCAATCCCCTACGCATTTGACTCTTTCACAAGCATATGTAGGAACACTGCCACGGTTGTAGAGGTAAAANCTCCACTCCAATCCCCTACGCATTTGACTCTTTCACAAGCATATGTAGGAACACTGCCACGGTTGTAGAGGTAAAAACTCTTATCGTTCTCGCTTTCTCAATGTATACGTCCTGACCGAAAAGGTAAATTTGTGAATTATTTCTTATAGTGTAGCGTAGAGTTCCGATCACTCCTCGGCTTCCTGCAAATGCTCACTTCCAAAGAATAAGTTTTTTTTTTAGTTATGTTTTTCATCGCCACAGCTTTTTCGGGGAGGGGGCTGATAGGAAAGTGGATGTCCTTCCAAACTAAACTCTCAATCTACGTCTTTAACAAGCCTACACATCCGTAGCTCGCCTGACATTTGAACTCGGAATCTCGTCGTCCATCAGTAACGCCATGATAAACCTCAGTTATTTGAAGTCGCCTTCGACGAATAATTTTACTCGTAAACAAACTAGTTTTCGATGGTAGACAAAGGAGTAAGATTTTGGTTTTGCTAAAAACCAATCTAATCGTTGAACTAACTGGATCAAATTTAATACGACTAAATCCGAAAGTTCTGGATGGTCTTGTGATCTTATTCTCGGTTAAGGAATTCAACTGAATGCCGCGGGATATCGACTTGAGGACTTCCCTGAAATATTCCCTTGAGTCTATAGTGCAATACACAGTCCCAAGCACTTAATAATAGCGCGGTAGTTGGACTTATAAATGAAAGAATTGCCTGTGTGGGAGCACTTTTTAAGAAGCCATTATGTAACATAATCACAAAAAATTAGTTATGCTAACGTTTTGCAAAGTCAAAACATACAGTTTAGTAAACATAAAAAAAATACAATGACCCAACCGAGAGTAAAACCCGTGGGTATTGCTTGCATTTCTGTCACATTACTCATAGAGCTACTTACCATTACCACCCCATAAGGTCCTTAATGTATATTTGTAATCATAGTCTATTCACGGTTGCTTCACACTTTTTGAATCTAACCTTTGAAAAATCACCCCATGTTTGACGTGTTTGGTTATTTCCGAAATATGCAATTATCACGTGCGTTTTATAAACTCAAGAGCCACAAAAACTGCTATAGGCGTGCGTATGCAAATAACAGAGGTATGGAACCAATCAGAGTAACGCGATGCGGTCGGCAGCACCTATATAAGACAACAAGCGTCTGGCAAAGTTGCTAGATCGGTTACTGCTGCTACAATGGTAGGTTATCAAGGTTTAAGTGAGATTGAACGTGGTGTTATAGTCGGCGCACGATATATGGGACATAGCATCTCCGAGGTAGCGATAAAATTTGGATTTTCACGTACGACCACTTCACGAGTGTACTGTGAATATCGGGAATCATGTAAAACATCAAATCTTCGACATCAATGTGGCCGGAAAAAGATCGTGAACGAACGGGACAAACGACGACTGACGAGAATCATTAAACGTGACAGACGTGCAACCATTTCTCAAATAGGCGCAGATTTCAATGCTGGGGCATCAACAAGTGCCAGCGTGCGAACTATTCAACGGACCATCATTGATATGGGCTTTCGCAGCCGAAGGCCCACTCGTGTGCCGTTGTTGACTGCACCACACAAAGCTTTAGGCCTCGCCTGGACCCGCCAACACCGCCATTGGACTGTTGATGACTGGAAACACGTTGCCTGGTCTGACGAGTCTCGTTTCCAATTGTATCTGGTGGATGGACGTGTAAGGTTTTGGAGACATCCTCATGAATCCATGGACCCTAGATGTTAACAGGGGACTGTTCAAGCTGGTGGAGGCTCTGTCATGNAAGGTTTTGGAGACATCCTCATGAATCCATGGACCCTAGATGTTAACAGGGGACTGTTCAAGCTGGTGGAGGCTCTGTCATGGTATGGGGCGTGTGCAGTTGGCGTGAAATGGGACCCCTGATACGTCTAGATACGACTCTGATAGGTGACGGATACGTAAGCATCCTGTCCGATCACCTGCACCCATTCATGTCCATTGTGCATTCCGACGGACGTGGATAATTCCAGCAGGACAATGCGACACCCCACACGTCGAGAGTTGCTACCGAGTGATTCCAGGAACACTCTTCTGACTTTAGACACTTCCATTGGCCACCTAAATCACCAGACATGAACATTACTGAGCATATCTGGGATGCCTTGCAACGTGCTGTTCAGAAGAGATCTCCACCGCCTCGCATTCCTATGGATTTGTGGACTGCCCTGCAGGATTCATGGTGTGAATTGCCTCCTGCATACCTTCAGACATTAGTCGAGTCCATGCCACGTCGTCTTGCGGCACTTCTGAGTGCTCGGGGGGCCCTACACGATACTAGGCAGGTGTACCATTTTTTTTTTTTTTTTTTTTTTTTTTTTTTTTTCTCTCTTCGGTGTACATCTGTTAACATAAAAGTACCTTCATGTTAGTTAAATTGAACTTTTACTTTTATTTTATCTGTAACCTATAAAATTTCGTTCATAATTGATATAATCAAAATACAGTGAGTAAACAGGTGTGTTGGTAATACATAGTAAGAATTAGGTCTTATGCAGAATATTATAACACTGAGTGCGCACGAATTCAGCGCATTGTCCCTTTGGTGTAATTCTCTAGACTAGGTTGAGCTTTTTTTTCATGAGTTGTAGGAATATCCTGGAAGTAGAACTTTAGCAGGGCTTCAGAAAAGTGGGAAGTAGCCGCGAATGGACNTCATGAGTTGTAGGAATATCCTGGAAGTAGAACTTTAGCAGGGCTTCAGAAAAGTGGGAAGTAGCCGCGAATGGACTATAGTAGTATATTTTTTGCACATATATGTGTGTGTATATATATATATATATGAATGGCCTTGTTGTGGGTGCCCTCGGTGTTCTTGACATTGCTAATGTGGATGACTCGTACCAGTATGTTTAAAAATAAAGTGTTGGGCCAAATGCCTATTTAGTTGTTTCGATATCGNTAATGTGGATGACTCGTACCAGTATGTTTAAAAATAAAGTGTTGGGCCAAATGCCTATTTAGTTGTTTCGATATCGACATGTAGTTAGTAAACACAACAATTTCACGCATGTGTTATTAACAAATCATATTGTTAAGTTTCATATAGACCGTGGTAGTTTCAAATCACTATTTCTTTTAAAATTGACCAAGTTATTTTGTTGGCTAAAACATTATGACATTCTTAGTGTCCAATATTTTGCAACAACAAAATTAACTGGCAACATTACCGGTTTTCATTTGGTTGGCTGCACTATGATCGGTTTAATGCGGGAGTAGTAACTGTTCGAAAATACAGCTCGAGCGTTTATTTGCAATTGATGTGACCGTTAGGATACCATTAATGCGTTAAATATTGCTGATAAAGCGTAACGTTGGTGCAAACAATGATGAATCGAACTTACGGCACTCAGGGTGTATAATAGAGTACAATAACGTGCACGAAACAGCATTGCATTAAAAACACTTTTAATGATTAAACAGGTAGAATTATAAATAATCAATGATATTAAATGTTTTCAAAAATATTTATAAGCGTAATTAATAACTGTAGTCTATAATAGAAAAGTTATTTCTTAAGAATTTTTTTTTGTGCTGTGGGAGAAAACATTTGAGAATGTTTTGCCTGACGAAAGAACCATTTTAACAGAAAAATTAAATATTATTCTTCAGGCATGCTTTTTGGCAGTATTCTAAAGTTATTTCATTTAGCAACAGTCTGCAACGCGAATTTATTAGCAGCATCGGCACATGTACCTTCCACCTCGCTCAGCTACCGTGGGAACGCCCACCATAAGTCCATTCAGCACATCGTATAACTTACTAGCGAACCGGCCCGGCTTCGGCCGGGTACAATTGATTTATACAGTGATACACTAATTAATAAATTGGGAAAAGACAATTAATTTATGTGAAAACATAATTATACAATTATACTATACTAGCCTAGGTTTTTAACTGATTACGGCAACCCAGAATAAAGTAAATATTTTTTATCCGATAGCCAAGAAGTAGGGTATTGTTTTCGGAGTGTATCTGTGCAACTATCGCGTAGTTACCACATTTCCGCTTTCCGGCGTCAATGTATGAAAATCAAAACGTGAGTTTCATCAAGTTGTAGCTTTAGAAATAAGTGTACCTAGGTACTACTTTTTGCGCTTGGCTGAGGGATCTTTATCGATCACCAAAGTTACGCAAAGTTCCCAGCGGCACACATTTGGATGAGTGACGGTTTCGTGGCATAAAATCTGAGCGCTTCCGAGCTTCGGAGGGCACGTTAAATATTCTGTCCCGGTTGTTATCGATTGATAGCAGTCGTTTAGCCATTTCAGAGGTCCTTGGGTGACCTGATAAACTCTGACACCTAGGAAAAAATATTTCGGTCACGTTCCCAGCCGTTGCAGAGTTTCTTTTTGTTGTTATTCCACAGGAACCATACAATTTCCCGCGATAAAAATGACCCTATGTCCTATTCCAGGACCTAAAGTACCTACATACTATACTTCATCAAAATCCGTTCAGCCGTTTTGGAGCTGAGTGGTAACAAACATACACACACAGACTTTCGCATTTATAATATTAGTAGGATGTAAATACATTTTTAACACCGAGCTGCATGTATTCATTTGTAAAATTGGTTTGCCGCAAAAGAAATTTGTTTTTTTAATTGACCAGTTCCCTGTGTGCAAAACAAATATGACAACCACGTGGCTGTACACTTTACGGCTTAATGAAAGCATATAATAAAAGAAATTGAGTCCGTGGATGGTTAGTAGTACTTTCACTTGTCAGTGACGACCCGATTGAAGAAGGCTGACGAATTCTCAAAATTGACTTACATGTTGGCCAGTTTGTTCGCGAAGTCTGTATTCGTCTGCTAGCCAGTTGGTGGTTTGAGAGTGGACAGCATGCCAAGGGCCAGTGGAGTGCGGTGTCCTACTATGTGTCCTGTCCAGAACGTCGTGGAGTTGCTAAAGCACCTGGCGATACTCAAGAGGAGAAAGCCTCGCTGCACTCCAAACCTTAATCGCTGATATCATTCTGTGAAAGACTGGTAACTGAAAGCGATTACAGACGCTGTTTCAGACTGGCCAGTTAGTCGAACAAGCGGAGGATCAGTGTCTGTGTTGTCATCATTTTCATGTCTGGAGATACGACTTAAGACGTGCTTTTATTTTTTCTCCTTCACTCGTACTTATCATAGAGACTTTGGAAAAGTTGTGCACAATAAAATACATTTAAAGTGTGTTTATCGATACTAACCAAATAAATTTAATTTATAATCCATTAATAATTTTCGAGGGTGTTTAATTGTACCCGTGCCCACAACGTAGAGTACATAATGTATTCGCAAGGCGACTACTCTACTCATTACACTCTTTGCCCATTAAAAATGAATGGAAAAAAATGCAGCGGCAAACAAATAACAATAGTTTCGCTTTGTAAAAATATTTTCAGGATCCGGAAAATAAATACGTTTTGAGTAAAACGCATAGAGTGGCAAATGAACAGCAGTCGTTTTGCTACGTAAAAATACTTCGTGCTTCGGTAATAAATGTTTATTGTGCATTTAATCCTCTTTTCAAAGTTTAAGACTAAACCAAGTTCACAGGCATCCACCATTTTACTTCACGGTGCGAACTTTAAATCAGTGACATTTAGCCACCGTAATAATCGGTAAGCTGTAACTGATTTCAAGTGGAGCCATTTTCACTGGTTGTCACTTGCATTGCTACATTTTCAGGTTTTGAGTGTGGCCGCCATCTTTTCGTGTGAACTGTTTGGATCATAATTCATCATCAATCTCAGTTTTAATTGTAGGTCTAAAGTTCATGGTGGAACCTTGGGCAATTTGAACAAAGGCAGTTAATAGTAATATCCTTCAGATGATAATGACCTTTAAATTAAAATACCAAATAAACTGGAATGATGTAGAAACGTCCGGGAAAAAAATAATTTATTCAAAATAAATGACTTTCGTATTTCTCCGTTATATATTGTGGAGAAAATTAACACAGCTTAGATAAAAAGACAAATCTCTTCTATGCAGGATGAATCATTTGACATCAAACTTCACCAGTGTTACTTTAGTCACTGACAATTCCCTCATTGTTACGAAAAATGAGACGAGGATCTAAAGGCCGATCAGTATTTTATCTGCTAATAACGTTTCGGCTCACTGCCACTATGATCATGTCCTGTGTCTTACTGCCCATCTGACGAAGTCTACTCTGGCATGTGTAAGTGGAACGTTCTTTTACAGCCCCCAGTACTAGAGATTTGCATCCTATAGTCTATTCCACACAGCTTTCGTAGATAACTGTAGTTTTCCCTGACGTCACTTGGAGTTCCCAGAGGTTTCAAATGGTGCATTTGTCTTGTCTTAAAATCGTGGCGCAGCGATTAATATGCAGACACTTGCTAACTTATCACTGGTAGAGTTTCATTTTCTTCCAGTGAAATGTGTCTAAATGTGTATGATTAAATTTTTCATTTTCATTTGGTTAATGTACCGTGTATCATAGTTCTAAAAGTTGAAGACACTACTATAGTGTACGATGTATGATAAACCTAAAACATTTTGAAACGTTTACTCTCCCATCGAGGTGGGTCTTGGTGAAATATGATAAAAATAGGCTTATTTATTCTAAATGGGTTTATAAGGTGAATACGTGCATTAACAGTAGCTTATTTTAAGTAATTTTGCCTCTATAAAATGTTTTTCAGGGTAGGATAAAATACAAAATAGGTTTTTTTTCGTACCTTCACATGGCAAATTGTCAAAAAGGGCAATATAGTGTACTTATATGACGAGGTAAGGTTGTGTAATTTATTTCGGTGATATTTTTTTCCAGCATGTGTAAGTATAACTTTCTAGTGCTGTGTAGAGCACAAAGACAGTTAAACACAACAAACTTGTGTGTCACTCGTGCGATCGTGGTTGTTGCAGCGACTATGAAAGCGGCAATATCCTGGATAATCTGCTGTCCCGGATGGAGCAGTACGCGAATAATCTGGAGACGTTGGTAGAAGAGAGAACAGCAGACTACCTTGAGGAGAAAAGGAAATGTGAGGAACTATTGTACCAGTTGCTGCCCAAGTAAGTGTAATTGTATTCCACTTTATTTATTAAGTGTTTGTCTTTACAATGTCGTATAATGTGATTTTTTTAAAGTGAAACAGTATTTTTCCATGTATAATTAAGTCTGTAATTTAAGGAATAGCGTGTTATTAGCCGTTTGTGAAGTACTGTCACTAAATCATTCAAAACGTTTTCAAAAATTTGAAAGCTGAAACTCGTGATATGACGTTTCAGAATTTCCAAGAATGGGATAAATTGTTTGTGCCATTTCTTGTACATTTTAGGCAGTTGTGATTCTCCAGCAATAAAGAAAGTTTGGTATAAAAATATTGGCTTTTTGTTATAATATTCTAAAAAAGGAATGGAACTGGCCTTTAAGGTGTCCAAGAGGTAACTGGTGTAAACTAAATATTAAAACATGCAATTTTTACATGTTTTAAGTTATTGTCTTTTTTATATCCTCACATTATGCAAGAATTTAATCCAAACAGTGTTTCCGTGCTATACGTATGTAATTTGCATATATAAAATTGACGCTCACGTGGCTTTAAATCTGAAACGTCATGTTTTGAAGGCATCTTGACAGCTCAATTCACGAAGATGGCCAGTTTTTCCAGTAGAGAACATAAATTCTGTGAATTTGGCATCACTGTCAAGTTATTTGTGCATGGTTAGGGTAACAGTTGGTTATTCTAGACCATGTGCTGGAAGCCTGCTTAGCTTACTTGCATGGGTGATGGTAACATAGGCGGCGACAGTGCCGCTAAGTGCCGGCAAAATCTAAGTGAAAAACACTTTACAAGGATCCGTTTAATAAAATACAGAGGAAAAGCAGATAAAGTTGTGACGTTTTAAAGCAATTAGTTATATTGTTTCTCTGACGCCTTTTTTGGTAATGAAGCAATTACTTCCTCGCGGAGATTTTTTACGTGTCCTTAATAAATACATAAGAGAAAAGCTTGGATTCTTCTGCATAATCCTTTGGAAATCACAAATGGGGGAAGAAAGTGCAACATCGCTGTATTTTTCCCAATAATTTTGAATATATGGGGATCCAATACCATACTTAATATAATGTTAAAAGTCAATTTTATCCAACTTTATTCATTAAAGCATTTTAATAACTTAGTTTTTATTCGTAGTCGTACTTTAAAAGCGTTACAGGCTCAAACAAAATATGCTGTAAATGATAAAATGCTGTCTGTAGAGATTAGTTAGCAAAGAATTATTTGAGAATCCCCATTGCTGTAAATGTGCTCTACCACAGACGGGTTTAGTCTATTTAATTAAAGTTGCTGGAGCTAGGGACTCAAATACACGTCCACAGAAACACGTACATACCCAGAATATAAAACCAAGCACTCACGGACATTCACGCTTAACTCAAATAATTTTCGTTCCGTCGAATCACGACACCAAGTATTTTCAAATTTTAATTTTTTAGTGGTTTTGAAAACGTGATAACACATTTTCTTTTTTAGTGTTAGCGAATTTATAAATTTATCTCCCTGTCCAAGCATGTAATTTTAATCTAGTCAAAAATTGTATGAGTATTTTCTGGCCTGAAGATTGGATTGATATTTACTTGTATGAACAATGTCAGATAATTTCCTACACCTGACCTAGTTATTTGGTGGCAGCGCTATTAGCGAAGCCTTCAATGCGCGTGGTTATGAAACAAGATAGGTGCCATTAAATTTTACTTAGCCTGGTCTTCGTGATGGATAACCTTTTTATGTACACTGTGTGGTGAACCTTTTGTCAGGCGAGTTCATTAGTGGTCTTACCCGACTCCGCTTTAAGAAAAGAGCTTATAGTCCAGCCCAGCGCAGCTTCAAACAACGCTGTTGTCGGTGCACTAAATCCTCTTTCTCCCTGAGCCATTCAACTTAGTTTTCTGCAGATGTCATCAGCCAAGTGCGTAGGAACTTCTCACACAATCACGTATATTTATTTTGGATCGCAGGGTGGTAGCTTTAGTTATTTAAATTTTCCATAATTTCTCCGAGTATAACTAGTAGGTAACATTTAAAAAAATTGTAAAAAAATGTTGTCATCGTGCTAAACATTTACCACCCCGTTGAACTACGTAAAGTGAAGTAAAAAAATTGTTTAATGTCACTTGGAATATTTAGGCGTTCTTGTATTTTAATTTGTTATTTTCTTACATCGCAGGACGTTTCCGGAATTGCTAGCACGGAGTGAATCACTTTCTTTCCATTTCGAAGCACTGGACAGTTTTCTTTTTCTATCACAAATCCTCGTGGATACAGTTTATAGATGCGACTGTGGGTGGTTTACATAATGTTATACCATTTCCTCTTTTTTATGCCGCTTCTACGGCTTTTCCCCATTTAAACTGTGCATTATGTCGTTCTCGGAATGAAAGATAAAAATTGGCATTTTGTGTGAAAGGCATAATATGGTTGCTTTAAGCGTGGCCTTTATCACACTTATATCAACCAACTGCATGCAGTTTTTTCTCATAGAGACGTTGGAAAAAAATAATTTAATGTAATACAGGTGCCCCTTTAGCGTAAGTCAGGAACTTTCGGTAGTAGTACAAATTCTATTTAAAAATGTGGCGTAACGCCAAAATAAATGTATAGACATATTAGTATATGTTATGTTGTTAAAAGCTTATATAACATATGGAATTTAAAAAATANCCAAAATAAATGTATAGACATATTAGTATATGTTATGTTGTTAAAAGCTTATATAACATATGGAATTTAAAAAATACTAAATTGTGTATGTCATTTGAATGCAAAAATGTTATTAGCATCGTTAGTCAATTAAACAACTCATATTTTTTTAATGCGTCATAAATATTCAATACAAACTAGTCTCCTTTGCGTGATATAATCGCTAGACTAAAAGTAGACTTTTAAATTCAACCTTGAACAAGTCCATAATCAAATGTTTTGTAATTTTATAAGCACGTGTGTTTTGACATCTAAAAATTGCAATGTTTTTAAACAGTAAATTAACTGCAGGAAATTCAAACAATGCAAACAATACTTAATAAATCGCTCGGTAAACAAACTCATCAGAATTCTCCTTGGCGGCGTCGTGAAACAAAAAAAAATACCAATGCCAGCAACATTGTGTATCAAACAGGCTATAAATATTTTATTAACTGTTATATTCTACTAACGTAAATATCAATTAAGTTGGACGTTGTGAGGACTGTGTATACTCTGTGTTATTAACTGTACTGGAAAAACCCTTATAAAAGCACGTTTAAATATCTGCGCCCTATNCCAAAATAAATGTATAGACATATTAGTATATGTTATGTTGTTAAAAGCTTATATAACATATGGAATTTAAAAAATAACTAAATGTTGTATGTCATTTTAATGCAAAAATGTTATTAGCATCGTTACTAAATTAAACAACTCATATTTTTTTAATGCGTCATAAATATTCAATACAAACTAGTCTCCTTTGCGTTATATAATCACTAGACTATAAGTAGACTTTTAAATTCAACCTTGAACAAGTCCATAATCAAATGTTTTGTGATTTTATAAGCACGTGTGTTTTGACATCTAAAAATTTCAGTGTTTTTAAACAGTAAATTAACTGCAGGAAATTCAAACAATGCAAACAATACTTAATAAATCGCTTGGTAAACAAACTCATCAGATTTCTCCTTGACGGCGTCGTGAAACAAAAAAAAAATACCAATGCCAGCAACATTGTGTATCAAACAGGCTATAAATATTTTATTAACTGTTATATTCTACTAACGTAAATATCAATTAAGTCGGACGTTGTGATGACTGTGTATACTCTGTGTTATTAACTGTACTGGAAAAACCCTTATAAAAGCACGTTTAAATATCTGCGCCCTATCAAGGCAGCGAGTCGTGCCAGCCAAGTACCTGAACCTACCTTATATCCGTACACGAAAGTTTTCCAATTAATCTGCTTACGGTTGAGCTGTGGAGATGCCTGCGTTAGTTTTTTTATTTCTGCCAGCTAAAAATAAAGTTTCTGTAGAAATCACTTGTTATCTCTATTCAGAATCCATCAGTCAGTCTTCAGGAACTATCACGTTTGCTGAATGCTTGTAAAGCGGCCGTTAATTAGGACGAAGTCTGTAAGTAACTTAGTAGTCGTATTTCAAAGTTTGAGTAGTTAAATCTTATTCTGTTACTTTTATTACGTCATAAAAAGAGTTATTCGTACGTAATTGTGAATTTTTAATTACATTGCCTTGGAATAATTAAAGTTAGTGTCACATGTGATAACATTAATTATTTTTGTGAAACTGTTTTTGGATGTACCAAATTTTTCACGTGCGTTTAATTTTTCTTCATATAAAGCTCGTTTATTTTTCCTTGCAAATTTTTCAGGTATACATTTTTAACATACCTTTTTTCACCAGTTATTTTTGTAGAAACTTTCACGTTTGGCTAGCAGTGTTTTATTTGGCTTAAAGGGAATGAAGGAAATTCTTTCTTGCAATGATGACTGTTCGCATATGGCCAAGTTTTTTCTTGTTCCGCACAAGGACATTAAAGTAAATGGGACTACAAGATCGAACAGAAGCGGATACTGATTTCATAACTGATAAAATTATAAAATTGGACTTAATTTGCTACATACAGGACGACTACCGCGGACTATGTATTAGTGCACGTGGAGCTCCAGTGTGTGTAAATAACATCCCGTCCCGTAGTTTCCTAATTTACAACTCTTTCTCAGATCACAACGGTCATACTTTTGTTGCTGGAATAATTATGATAAAAGAAACCGCTAATAATCTTTATGCATAAAAGTTTATTAACATAGTAACCTACCGCCTTTAGAGGAACAAAATGCTGATGTCAGTGAAATAAATCTTTTGGATAAAATTGTTGTTAATGGCTAACGAAGTTCTGTTAGTAGCAATTAGAATTGGATTCCATAATTTTCCACAGAATTAATTTTGTACGGGATTTAAATGTTAAATATCATATATTTAAGTATTTATTGGGATACTAGCTGTCATCTGATTCAATCCTGTGTATTGCTGGATGCTCAAATTAAATTGTTATTGAAGGATAGACACTTTCTTGGGTAAACAGCCAATGCTTCAATTTATACGTTTAATTCTTGTTAATTTGCCGTTGTGTGTAGTTGCTGTCAATTGGAATACAAAAATAAAACGTTTAATTTAAGTTGACATTACAGTTAAAATTTACTACGTGAGCATCGCTGCTTACTACAATTATTCAATCTCTTTAATTTACTTACTGGGCTCTAGTTATATTTTTCTGTTATGAATTGTTAGCTAGGCAGCCAGAAATTAAGGTCATACAGGGACTGAAGCCTAACCCAAGAAGTGTATCACATACGCACACATCCAAACTCAAAGTATTTGTCCATATTTTTATTCTCTGGAACAGGCTTTTGGGCATTATATTTGGCTCGGGATTAATTCTTGAAATCAACTTGTAAAAAAAATACCTTTACCATTAATATGTAAATTCTAGTTTAAGCATTGATTTGAACACTTATAGTAATGCTGGAAAAGAAGCATAAATATAGTTTTGTTACAAAAATGCCTGAGGGGCGTATTCGAGTTCATGAGGGATGAAGGTCTTAATGAAAATAAAATATCTAAATTCAATAATTATATTTATTCTCAATGCTACAAACAGTCAAAAATATGTTATCTACCAGTCCGAGCGTCCTATTAACTTTTATTATTCTTATTGAGCGCAATATTTAATTACTATTTCCATTTCAATTAAAGTCTTTGTCACAGTCTTTACTCTTGCTAATGTGCCTTAAATAACTCCAATTATTTCCACACGTTTAGTTAAAACTGTCTATTTCCATCGTCCCGAATGTCTTTTCACTTACGCATTAATTCCACAGTCCCGCAGATCAGTCCCACCTTCACTGCACACAAGCTGCCGACGCACTCTCGCAGATCGCTGCAGTCGTCCCTCGCCGCTCCGGAATCGCCCAGCTGTCGCTTAAAGTCGCACGAGATGCCAAACTCTCGGCTCTTAATCACTCGCGTCTTCTCATACGCCCACGTGTGGTATTTATGCACGAGGTAGGTGCCGTCTTGAACGTTCTCGGCAATCCAAGTTGTTCTGGAAAAAGTGATGGCGATGACGACATTCCTGCGTTATAAATGGTGAAATATGAGCTTCTCAGGATCAGCAAGGCGCGAGCTGCGATAAGATTATCGGCGTGTGCGGAGGCGTCCTTTATGATAGGCCGCACATTGCGTCCAACGTTGCAAACTTGACCTCCAATTCTTGGAGCCTTCTCACGCGAAGGAAACACCGGGCAACGACATGCATCAGTATTTATTGTCATGACGAATATAATGCTGAATTTGTTATAACTTTGATTGGTTCATTTGCATTGTATATACGGCAGAGCTATAATTGGCATCTATAACTAGAGACACCGGATTTTGGCGAAGGGAGTTTATGTCTGGCTGTATTCCAAATCACATCAGCTTATATCCACTTTCGTGATTGGGTGGTTTTTAACTTCTATACGTCTAGGATCGCTACCGTCTAATCACAGATATTCATTACTTGAATAGCCTAACTCTGATTGGCCCAGTTAAATACCACAGTGTCTTCTCACAGACAAGCGCGGCCAGCGACTAAAATAAAACGGCAGGTGTGCAAGTCAGATTTTGAATTCTTGTTTGCTTACTTGCTTGCTTGGAACTATTTTCGCGATAAACAGGAGTTCTTAACAATAAAATAATTATATATTTTACTATCTCATTCCCACATTAATTTACGATTTCAGGTGTTGCAAACCAGATATTTCTAGATGAGTGCTGTAGTTAAATCTGCCACAGGATTTGTTTCGTTACCACGACAAATAAGCTGTAGGCTTTTCGCTCGGTGATAATAAAACGAACCAATCATAACGTAGAGCAGAAGCAGGGTTTGTTAATCAGTTACCCACAGGAAGGACACATTGGACACTGAGCCTCGATGTGTACATTACCTGCAAAATATTATCCTCCTGAACAACATGTAGATAATTATCTACATCATACATGAAAATATTAACAATGTCACTGTATCACTACAGGTACTCACATACGGAGGGAGAGATTGAATATTTTGCATGGAAGTCATCACGCCAAATATTTTGAAGTAATAACAAAATAATATTTAGTGGCAACAAAGTTAATTGGAGAAAAATTAATAATGCTCTGTTTACCACAAAAAATTGGCNGTAAATAACATCCCGTCCCGTAGTTTCCTAATTTACAACTCTTTCTCAGATCACAACGGTCATACTTTTGTTGCTGAAATAATTATGATAAAAGAAACAGCTAATAATCTTTATACATAAAAGTTTATTAACATAGTAACCTACCGCCTTCATAGGAACAAAATGCTGATCTCAGTGAAGTAAATCTTTTGGATAAAATTGTTTTTAATGGCTAACGAAGTTCTGTTAGTAGCAATTAGAATTGGATTCCATAATTTTCCACAGAATTAGTTTTGTACAGGATTTAAATGTTAAATATCATGATATCTTTAAGTATTTATTGGAATACTAGCAGTCATCTGATTCAACCCTGTGTACTGCTGGATGCTCAAATTAAATTGTTAGTGAAGGATAGACACTTGCTTGGGTAAACAGCCGCTGCTTCAATTTATACGTTTAATTCTTGTTAATTTGCCGTTATGTGTAGTTGCTGTCAATTGGAATACAAAAATAAAACGTTTAATTTAAGTTGACATTACAGTTAAAATTTACTACGTGAGCATCGCTGCTTACTACAATTATTCACTCTCTTTAATTTACTTACTGGGCTCTAGTCATATTTTTCTGTTATGAATTGTTAGCTAGGCAGCCAGAAATTAAGGTCATACAGGGACTGAAGCCTAACCCAAGAAGTGTATCACATACGCACACATCCAAACTCAAAGTATTTGTANCCTAACCCAAGAAGTGTATCACATACGCACACATCCAAACTCAAAGTATTTGTACATATTTTTATTCTCTGGAACAGGCTTTTGGGCATTATATTTGGCTCGGGATTAATTCTTGAAATCAACTTGTAAAAAAAAAATACCTTTACCATTAATATGTAAATTTTAGTTTAAGGATTGATTGGAACACTTATAGTAATGCTGGAAAAGAAGCATAAATACAGTTTTGTTACAAAAATGCCTGAGGGGCGTATTCGAGTTCATGAGGGATGAAGGTCTTAATGAAAATAAAAGATCTAAATTCAATAATCATATTTATTCTCAATGCTACAAACAGTCAAAAATATGTTATCTACCAGTCCGAGCGTCCTTTTAATTCTTATTATTCTTATTGAGCGCAATATTTAATTACTATTTCCATTTCAATTAAAGTCTTTCTCACAGTCTTTACTCTTGCTAATGTGCCTTAAATAACTCCAATTATTTCCACACGTTTAGTTAAAACTGGCTATTTCCATCGTCCCGAAAGTCTTTTCACTCACGCATCCAGTCCACAGTCCCGCAGATCAGTCCCACCTTCATTTCACACAAGCTGCCGACGCACGCTCACAGATCGCTGCAGTCGTCCCTCGCCGCTCCGGAATCGCCCAGCTGTCGCTTAAAGTCGCACGAGATGCCAAACTCTCGGCTCTTAATCACTCGCGTCTTCTCAAACGCCCACGTGTGGTATTTATGCACGAGGTAGGTGCCGTCTTGAACGTTCTCGGCAATCCAAGTTGTTCTGGAAAAAGTGATGGCGATGACGACATTCCTGCGTTATAAATGGTGAAATATGAGCTTCTCAGGATCAGCAAGGCGCGAGCTGCGATAAGATTATCGGCGTGTGCGGAGGCGTCCTTTATGATAGGCCGCACATTGCGGCCAACGTTACAAACTTGACCTCCAATTCTTGGAGCCTTCTCACGCGAAGGAAACACCGGGCAGCGACATGCATCAGTATTTATTGTCATGACGAATATAATGTTGAATTTGTTATAACTTTGATTGGTTCATTTGCATTGTATATACGGCAGAGCTATAATTGGCATCTATAACTAGAGACACCGGATTTTGGCGAAGGGAGTTTATGTCTGGCTGTATTCCAAATCACATCAGCTTATATCCACTTTCGTGATTGAGTGGTTTTTAACTTCTATACGTCTAGGATCGCTACCGTATAATCACAGATATTCATTACTTGAATAACCTAACTCTGATTGGCCCAGTTAAATACCACAGTGTCTTCTCACAGACAAGCGCGGCCAGCGACTAAAATAAAACGGCAGGTGTGCAAGTCAGATTTTGAATTCTTGTTTGCTTACTTGCTTGCTTGGAACTATTTTCGCGATAAACAGGAGTTCTTAACAATAAAATAATTATATATTTTACTATCTCATTCCCACATTAATTTACGATTTCAGGTGTTGCAAACCAGATATTTCTAGATGAGTGCTGTAGTTAAATCTGCCACAGGATTTGTTTCGTTACCACGACAAATAAGCTGTAGGCTTTTCGCTCGGTGATAATAAAACGAACCAATCATAACGTACAGCAGAAGCAGGGTTTGTTAATCAGTTACCCACAGGAAGGACACATTGGACACTGAGCCTCGATGTGTACATTACCTGCAAAATATTATCCTCCTGAACAACATGTAGATAATTATCTACATCATACATGAAAATATTAACAATGTCACTGTATCACTACAGGTACTCACATACGGAGGGAGAGATTGAATATTTTGCATGGAAGTCATCACGCCAAATTTTTTGAAGTAATCACAAAATAATATTTAGTGGCAACAAAGTTAATTGGAGAAAAATTAATAACGCTCTGTTTACCACAAAAAATTGGCNAACAAAATAATATTTAGTGGCAACAAAGTTAATTGGAGAAAAATTAATAATGCTCTGTTTACCACAAAAAATTGGCATAGTGAATACAAAAATAATTTTTTTAGCTGCCACAAAATATTTTTATCCGTGCAGAAATAAATTATAAATCCCACGACTATGTTAGGTTTTTATATGCCTGGTAAAATTACGCAATTAGCTGAGACTAGTTTCCAAAGATATTTTTGTAACACTACAAATTAATTATTGTATATTTTATTAAGCCTTAGTGTGGAACGTGGTAAACTAATGTTTTATTTTAACAAGTAAATGTCGTATATTTTTAACTTATTATAAAAATTTTACTACATAAACAATTTTTTATTTTCTATAATATTGTGCTGTAAATCGTGTGTATGTGTGTGTTCATGACTCCCAAAAACAGAGCCAATTTTAATATAATTAATTCTCAGTGTGTGCGCCAAGTTTCAAGTGCATCAATAATATAGAAACATTTACACCAAAGTAATTGTGGCACGACTCCATAGTTGGCCTCGGGATTCACCCATACCAACCTATCAAAACACCCCCCAACTGTCACATCACAAGTGGCTTTTATATAATTATTTGTTTTGTGTAAATCTAAGGGTCTTAATCTGTAATAATATTCATATTAAATATTATTGTATTTATATATAATTAATACATTTTTAATTAATATTGTTATGCAACGTACTGCGCAGGTCGGTGGCCAGCCAGCTGATCCTGGGACAGTCGGTGATCGCAGAGACGTACGACAATGTCACCATATACTTCAGCGACATCGTTGGCTTCACCGCCCTCTCCGCGGAGAGCACACCGCTGCAGGTGAGGCCTGCATCCTCTAGTACCGCACTGAGGCACACTACTATACTACATATTCATGTTTACTTCCAACTTTTCAGATTCCCTGCTCCAGTTCTACTNCCGCACTGAGGCACACTACTATACTACATATTCATGTTTACTTCCAACTTTTCAGATTCCCTGCTCCAGTTCTACTTTCAGGATATTACTTCGCCTCATGCACACAAAGCTTAACTAAGTTAAGGTTAATTCTAATCAGGTTAGGAACAGAACGATATTTCTAATGAGTGACTTTGGTATAGGGAAATTTCCGCTCCTAGGTGCGTAGTATTGCAAAAAGTATAACTTTTAGTTAAAATTCTAAGCTAACTCAATAATAAAAGAAGAATATTTTACTAAGTTACGAATTTATTTTATATTTGATTTATGATTATTGCAATTATCCTGTTTTTTAATGTAGANGAATATTTTACTAAGTTACGAATTTATTTTATATTTGATTTATGATTATTGCAATTATCCTGTTTTTTAATGTAGAATATAGAAAAAATGTGGTACCTTGCCGAAAGTAGCGCTATCCTAGTGACTAAAATTTTCCTTTTCCAAACCTTTTAACATTGATCTTCCCAACCTTTAGTAACAGTAACCTTGACCAAGTCTAGGAAATTATACCAAAGGGACAACGCACCGCATTCGTGCACACACAGTGTAATAATATTTTGAATGAGAACTACTTCTTACTAGGCACTATCAACACACTTAGTTTTATCTCTTTTTTAATTCATATAAATTATAAATGAAATATGATAATTTTAAAATGTAAGTTATATTTCAATTTAATCTAAAGTACGTTTCTTTTTATATTAACAGTAGTGTAAAACGCTTATGATGCACGACACATTTAGGAAATAACGAAACACGTCATGCATGGAGCAATTTTCCAAAGGTTTGATTTAAAAAATGTAAAGATACCGCAAATAGGCTGTAGCGTCTTAGACATGTAAGATCTAGAGCAGTCTTCGCCACGACACATACTGAAAGAAAACACTTGTTAGTGGTTGCAATAACTATTATGCTTTCCAAGTAGAAATTTTGTTCCAGGTTTGTTCCTGTTTGTGGTCACAATAGCACTAAAGACATTTTACAGCTTACTAACATATTTTTTTGAAAATATATTTACTGGCTGCCACGAAATATTTTGTTGGCAGCAGTAGCATTTGTGTCGTCCAGAGTTTAACGTTTTGCTGAGACTACAAAACTACATCCATTATATTTTGCGTATGAGCGCTCGCGTATTGGAAATGGCCCCCTTGGCCACGACGTCATATTTTTCCGAGTACGTCTCCTTGCATCAGATTACGAACGAATTCATGTGGAATGTTCGTAAGAAATTGCAAATGGATTACATGGTCCTTTTATTTCAAGTAAGCAAATTTAACACACAAATTATTTCCAAAAAAAAATTAACTTTACGTAAGTTGAAGTGTTTAAGACTTGGCATAAGTGTGGCACTTATGTTAGATCTGTGCTATATTCATGCTCAAGTCAAAACCCAGAACACCGAGAGATGTGGTACTGTGGTAACACAGTGAACTCGTATTCGAGGGAACCCGGGTTTGATTCCTGGTTCGGATATCGTGATTTCGGTTTTCGATTGTTGTTCGAGATCACTCCAAGCGTTCGCTGGTGCATTAGTAAAGATTTTGTGTTATTGCTTTCAAGGTCATACTCTCAACGATACCTTAAACCATACCTTCCTACCACAGCTCACAACCCGCAAAACACTTTTGCAAGCCCTACTAACCAGTATTGCTGCTAGCATCGAAGCATTTTCACTGCAACTGACGAACACATAATTGCCTACCAACACACTGAATTTATTAGTGACCAAAAAGTTGCGTTGTAATTCCCATTAGATATTAAAATGACAAAACATGTAGCTGACACAAAATTCTTCGTAGTGTCGATATTGATAAAAGAATTTTGTGGCTACCAACAAAAATTTTTTTTTCAGCACAAAGCTGTTTTTTAGTGCACGTCCCCACACTTTGCCACTTTCTTTTGGGTTATTATTTGACAAGGTCCGTTCAACTTTTCAAAGCAGATGACATGGTGTACAACACGTTTCACGCCTCTGGTTTTCCTTAACATTTGCTCGGTGTTCAGATCCCATATCAAGCATAAGAGTACTGTCATGATGAACCCTCTCCAAGCCTCGCCAATAAGGGCGATAAAAATCTGTAGGCACAAATTCTTATTCTTTAAATCTAAACCAACATAAACTTACTTCCAAAAAACATTTAAAACCAACTGTCAAAATGTTTAGATACCGTCGCAGCACAAGGTTTCAGATAACATTCTACAGTAACATGAGTGCAAACAGATATAGGCTGTTCGGTAAAGTCAGCACTTTTGAGGCTCTAGTTACTTTTTCTTTCAACCAATATTTATATCTTTTAACTACCTTTTTTAAAATATATATTTACATGTCAGTAATAAACAGAGTGTGTATATTCCACTGCACTTGGAATTAACGTCTAATGCTAAAATAAAATATATTTATTGGCATTCCGAATGACAGGTCTATCAAAATTGCTCACTTTACCGTGAATAGCCTAACTAGAGGAAAGCTGAGAGCCAAAACTGCTAAGAAAACTGGCAACGAACAACATCATCTGTGAACATTCTGTAGAATATATATCCATAGTGCCACTTGTCAACTGCGGGAGNAACTGGCAACGAACAACATCATCTGTGAACATTCTGTAGAATATATATCCATAGTGCCACTTGTCAACTGCGGGAGAATATCATGGAGATTTACTGTATGTAGCAAATAAAATAATGCCATATGGCACCGTCGGCCTGGAAAGGGATAATTTAGGCGTTACATATATTCATTTGTAACTAAAACAACGAGTAAATGACAACTTTTACATCATTGTTAAGTGTTATATATATGTATATATGTGTTTACATACACTTAAGAGCCAAAAAAACTTGTACACCTGCCTAATATCGTGTAGGGCCCCCGCGAGCACTCAGAAGTGCCGCAAGACGACGTGGCATGGACTCGACTAATGTCTGAAGGTATGCAGGATGCAATTCACACTATGAATCCTGCAGGGCAGTCCACAAATCCATAGGAGTGTGAGGCGGTGGAGATCTCTTCTGAACAGAACGTTGCAAGGCATCCCAGATATGCTCAATAATGTTCATCTCTGGTGATTTAGATGGCCAATGGAAGTGTCTAAAGTCAGAAGAGTGTTCCTGGAGCCACTCGGTAGCAACTCTCGACGTGTGGGGTGTCACATTGTCCTGCTGGAATTGTCCACGTCCGTCGGAATGCACAATGGACATGAAAGGGTGCAGGTGATCGGACAGAATGCTTGCGTATCTGTCACCTGTCACAGTCGTATCTAGACGTATCAGGGGTCCCATTTCACGCCAAATACACACGCCTCATACCATGACAGAGCCTCCACTAGCTTCAACAGTCCCCTGTTGACATGTAGGGTCCCTGGATTCAGGAGGATGTCTCCATACACGTACACGTCCATCCGCCCGATACAATTGGAAACGAGACTCGTCATACCAGGCAACGTGTTTCCGTTCATCAACAGTCCAATGGCGGTGTTGGTGGGTCCAGGCGAGGCGTAAAGCTTTGTGTCATGCAGCCAACAACGGCACACGAGTGGGCCTTTGACTCCGAAAGCCCATATCAATGATGGTTCGTTGAATAGTTCGCACGCTGGCAGTTGTTGATGCCCCAGCATTAAAATCTGAGCCAATTTGAGAAAGGGTTGCACGTCTGTCACGTTTAATTATTCTCGTCAGTCGTCGTTTGTACCGTTCGTTCACGATCTTTTTCCGGCCACAGCGATGTCGAAAATTTGATGTTTTACATGATTCCCGATATTCACGGTACACTCGTGAAATGGTCGTACGCGAACATCCTAATTTTATCGCTACCTCGGAGATGCNCTGAGCCAATTTGAGAAAGGGTTGCACGTCTGTCACGTTTAATTATTCTCGTCAGTCGTCGTTTGTACCGTTCGTTCACGATCTTTTTCCGGCAGCAGCGATGTCGAAAATTTGATGTTTAACCGGATTCCCGATATTCACTGTACACTCGTGAAATGGTCGTACGCGAACATCCTAATTTTATCGCTACCTCGGAGATGCTATGTCCCATCTCTCGTGCGCCGACTATAACACCACGTTCAAACTCACTTAAATCTTGATAACCTGCCATTGTAGAAGCAGTAACTGATCTAGCAACTTTGCCAAACGCTTGTTGTCTTATATAGGTGCTGCCGACCGCATCGCGTTACTCTGATTGGTTCCATACCTCTGTTATTTGCATGCGCACGCCTATACTAGTTTTTTTGTCTCTCCAGTGTTTATAATACCTCACGTAGCCTATCAATCTTACTTCATGTAGCATATTCTTGGAAAATGCCTGGAATAAAGAAACACGAGCACATAAAGTCCTTATGACATGGCTTTAGTATGTTTATAACTCTTCCTTGCTCATCAGAGATATCACATAAATTTAGACTGCTCTGTAACAACTACAAAATAGCACTTAGCCTCATCTGCTGCGTGTTACAGTACGGTAGTTTACTTGCTTGCCCCTAGTAGATATGCAACATTGTGAAGCGTAAGTGTGCGCCGGATTGCGTTACCAATGACTTGGCGAGGAGCTGTTGACATCATTGCCCAGCCAAAACATAAAATCATTCAATTCACCAAAAGTAAGTTCCGTGATTAAAATTCCCATGAGAATTTTCAAATAATTTAACTCAATTTAATAGTGTACGTACATACATAATTTAACAGTGAGGTTACAAACTCAACTGAATTTCATCTTCAGGTACACCATGGCTTCACTTGCTTCTTCCTCCCTCATTAAATAACTCAATATTATCAAAATGTGGCTTAATGATTTGATCTGTGTCCACACTTTTGGAGATTACAGGTGTCAAAATATTTATTATCATAAAAATACCTCGAAAGCTCACAGCTGTAGAATTTTGTGTTTTATTCAAATAAAGCCATTTGCAAAAATTAAGCTTTTACATCATACATTGGGAACTATGCAACTAATTTCCACCAAATTTGACACTCAAGCAGTGCTGCGGAAGGCCACCAAATTTGTTTGAATTAAATATTTCAGACTATTATTTTTAAAGTGGTGGTTAAATAATTTAGTTCGTCATACTTATTGAACCATTAGGCCTATTTCAACCAATCTACGTAAGTTGGCATTACCCATTGCTATTTTGTAAGATAGCTCCGCCCGAAATATACAGATTTTACGTCATATTACTTAAAACCCGCAACTTATTACATATAGTTATGTCATACATATAGTTATGTTACAGACAGCGGTAATTAAAGAATTTTAAATGAAAGTTGCACTTACTTTAAAAATTACTGCCATGTTTTACCTTGTGTAACATTAAACATCTGGAAAAATTGAGCCTCTATGAAATCCAATTGTCATGCTGCCATTTCTTACTGAGTGCACTAAATGTGCTATATAACTGATTACTTCTTTCGGCTGTTATTTAGACGTGATGTTTCCTTTAAAAATTAAATACTTTAGTAACTTTTCAATCGAAGCCCACCATATTTTGCATTCAAAATAATAATGACTTAAATTTTTTCTCGAAAATGAATGGTTGTTAGAATAATATAATAAATATGTTTATTTTGCAACTTCTCGTTAATTCACAATAAATAACTACATATAAAGAATGTACATATTACATATGATCGTGATGAAGATTTCCCTTACGAGTACTTGTGAGAAAATGAGTCACTGAAATTAAATACGACGTCAACCTTCGTTTCAATTTGCTTCAAGGCAAGGTGTCTGTAGGTTGTGCGTTTGCCTAGCTATTAAGCTCTAGAAGAGGTCGGTTTAATGAAGTATTAGCAGGTTACTGAAATTGGACGTTTTGTTAGCAGTCACACAGTCTGCTCAAAAGAGAGCTTAATTCGTGAATTAAATATTTTGTAAGATGCAGGGTTTTTTTTAATCAAACAATACATGGATAGATATTCTTAAGCTGGTATTGCACTATTCCTGCTGCCGTAC
Organism: Clitarchus hookeri; assembly: GCA_002778355.1. Taxonomy (NCBI): domain Eukaryota; kingdom Metazoa; phylum Arthropoda; class Insecta; order Phasmatodea; family Phasmatidae; genus Clitarchus; species Clitarchus hookeri. The sequence goes on along the minus strand of NQII01006242.1, from coordinate 32,697 downwards.
TTACTCAAGTGCAGTATTTTAAAAGACTTGGTTCACATACCGGTACACCAACCGCTATGCAAGCTGCGCGGAAGATTCTGATATATAGGAAAATTATCTAGCGTACTACTTTGAGGCACAAACGGTAAATGTACAAATTGGCTAATGATTCACGATCTATAATTATCTCACTCGTAAAATTGATAACCAGTAAAAGTGTGAATGAATTTAAAAATCAACGTATATCACAATATTTTCCCATTAGTATAGTGAAATAGAAACGTTTGATTCGTATTAATTTATTTTCAACCTATTAAAATTGTTGTGTAATATCACCATACAAGTTTTTTTCCTAGTATTTCCATTATTTATATAAGTTTGCATATTGTAAATATTTCTTAACTTTTAAAAATTAAGCGTATTAAAAATTAATGCTTTCTTTAATTATTGCCATAAAATAATAACTTTTTCCCAGTTCAAGACTCATTCACCACGCTGGTATAACCGAATGAAATAGCTAGGTTTTAATATATGTGATATATTTTCATTTAAAAAATCGCTAATGCCAAAATTTGTATTCTTTGGTGTTGGTTTAAGTATTGTCTACACATTTGGTCAGTATTTAAAATCGGTCATCATCAAAGTTATTTACCTTTGTCACAATTTAGAGCCATTTGAATCAATTTCAATTTCACGGACGTGTGATCATGATAGGGGCAAACATTTGGGCTTCCTCATCAATTAGTTAAGTGGTAGCCACGGAAATTGCCCTAAGCTCTAAAACTGTAATGTGATCGGCCAAGTACGAACGCTGTGATGGAACCTGGAAAAGTAATTATACACCCATAAATCATAATAGTGGCCTGTTAACTGCCAGAGAAGAATTAAAACGACATGTTAACTACATAAATATAAGAAATCATATACGAAAGTACTATCAGCCTGTTAATTATCCTAGAAGTGTATATTTAACCTTTTTACTGCTTTGAAAACTTTATATAATGTGTGACTAAGTTTTGATTAAAATGTTACAGCAAGGATTTTTTTATTATTTAAGCTTAATTTTGAATATCATTTCTTTTTAACGAAACTTTATTTAACACGAATCAGAGAATCGAATTACGAAATCAGGCCATACAAGACCATAGAAACCATGGTGGCTGCAGTACCAGTTAAAGTAACAACTGCTATGAAATAATTGGCACAAGTTAGTACGGAATTTAGTACTGTGTAGTAATGACATTAACTGCAAGTTATCGATGCAGTAAGTTTTATGGGTAAAGAAATATAATCAACGAATATCGGGTCTACTAGGTCAGATTGCGGCACTACGAGATATAAAATTCTTCTTTGTAGCATCTGCAGGAAGGCAGCCCATCAAACTTCATGCTATAGTTGCAAGTTATTCGGTTTATTTACGACTTTATATTTATTGATATTTTTGACGGTAATCGCTTAGAATGTAAAACTTCCATGTAATATAAATAGTTCAATCACACTATTTTCCTATAAGCTCAATATATTACAGGGGGTTTCGAATGGATCACAGACACGGTGTATCAAAACTTTCAATCAAATAGTATTCATTTTCCAGTGACGTCTAAACACCGTGCTTTGAAATGTCACCAGAAGAAAAAGCGTGGTGGCCTTATTAGCGGTCCTCGCCAGTTTAGCCACAGGACTCCCGAATTCAGGCAATTTTGGAAATGTGTGCGGACACAAAAATCCTCGGACATGTGACAATACGGTAACCATTTTCATAAAGTACCGAAGGTATTGGTACAGATGTGACGAGCTTCCTGGCACGAATGTGTCAATCATCAATCGGGCTGTTTTCACATACGACCGCACACATTCAAATGACAACGTTGTAATACAAAATGTAACATGTGGTCGGTTAATGGGTCCATTAAAGTGACACAGGCCAATGACTAAACTGTTCTAAGTTTTTAATGAAAATATTTAATGATTGTGGACTTCAATTATGGCATGATGGTTTTCCTCGCCCTGTAGAGTTTTACGGCCGCTGAAAACGCAGACACTTGAGAAAATATCTTTGTTTGTGCACTTGACGAACCCGGTAAATTCAGGATCGCCAAAGCAATGCTGAATAAACCAATAATCTAAATCTACCTGCGAACCAAAACCAGTCCATTCCATTGTTTGCACCTTCTGGCAATATTGTGAAATAGTCTGCACAGAAAACCTTGTTGCCGCGGTGGCTTAGCGGTTAGCCTGCTCGCCTCCTACCAAGGTGAACCGGGTTCAATCTCCAGTCAGGTCACTCCGCATTTTCGCATGTTGGAATCGTGCCGGACGAGGCCGCTGGCTGGAGGGTTTTCTCGGGGATCTCCCGTTTCCCCTGCCCCTTCATTTCAGCGCGCTGCTCCATACTCGCCTCAATTTCCCTCATCGGCTCTCAAGAACTCGCTTTAAAAAGCTGCCCAAATCTCTTCACTCACTCTCAGAGAACCTTTCAAACATTGGTTTGGCCACACGAATTTCGCGAGCGATTGAATTCGTACTAGTCAAGTGACATCCCGGCGAAGTGATTCGAGATCATTATTTTAGTTTAGTTTGAAAACCGCTTCCCGTTTTGTCAAAATATATTAAAGATGGGGTATTAAAGATACGGCCTAACATAACATGTGTCTTCTCTACTGAAATTAAGAGCTACTAATTTACATATTGAAAACTGAAAATTTTTTATACATTTTTATACATTGAAAAGTAATAGAGGAATAAATATAAAACTATTCTCATGAAAACAACATTCGTAAAAATTAAAATTTTGCATAAATTAGAAACAAAACGTAAATAAAAGCTAAAAAAAAAAAAAAAAAAAAAAAAAAAAAAAAAAAAAGTATTACGTAATGGTCAGATTTTGTTCCAAGTTACTGGTACAGGAAAAATAAATGTGGCGGGAACGTGTGAATATCTTTTGTTCCGACAGACTTTGTCAATGACTGAATGCTCATAAATAATGAGTCAGGCTTGGAACTCGGTTGTAACTATCGCTGGATTAACCTTCTTGCCACACGAGCGTGGCGTGGCGCGGCGCTTTATAAATCATAGCCACTGAAGATCCACAATTTCTAGTGTTTTAATTATATACATGTTTTTATTTTCTGTTTTCCTTAAAACGTACTGATATTCCCTTTCTTATACAGTATTTAAAGCTGTTCATAATATGTCAAAATAATATATTTTGGGTAAATGGTTTTCAAAATAATTTCTCCAAGAGAATATTTTTCGTATATACATTTTACCGCAAAAGAAACAGTGCGCCTATTAGAGAAGGAAGTTATTATAAATACAAGGATTTACGCAGTTTTATGACGACCTCGTTCACAATGCGGGACGAAAAAATTTGAAACATGACAAGATAAAGTTTGAAAAAAAAAAAAAGTGTACACTGTACTGCCAACAAACATGGAGTGCGTATTTTCTGTAAAAATCTGCTAAGCTCATTATTAGTAAAGCAAAAATTGTAGCCTTTATCACATATGTTAGTATAGTATATGTAATGTTAAACAAGCAGATAATTTTATGCTATTTTCCTAAAAAGTTATACATTTTAACTGAAATTTGTGTTATTTTTCAGGTGGTTGACCTTTTAAATGATCTCTACTCGTGCTTCGACTCTATTATAGAAAACTTCGATGTGTATAAGGTAAATTCTCTATTTAAGTGTTCAACTAGTCTTAAGACAATTATTTAACTAATTATTAAATAGTAATATTACTATTACACATGGTGTATTTATGTTTAGTCTGTAATCACACACTTCTGGAAGGAAAATGAAGCCTATTTCATCGAATGTACTTTTGAGGGAACCNATGTAAGCCAAATGTTCACATATTTTCTCTGGTCACATCCAGAAAGCTACTAATGTAAGATTCGTTAGAAAATTTATAGATGTTTGCGTGACCAATTTTGGTTTCCCTTCGGGCTCCTTAAACCACATAATTATTTTAACACTGAGAAAATCTACAGCAATATTATTAAATTTGTAAACAGAACGTTCTTCGTGACTTTAAGAGTTATATTCCAAGTATATTTAATTAATACTGTTATATTTAACGTATTTATGTTCTCCTACTCAGTCAGAATTTGGGTTTTGTGAAATTATCACTATTAAATAACCTTTATTGAGTAACCAAGACTCCGCCATTTCTTAGCGTGAGAAATAGAAAAAATTGTTTTTATGTTGTTTTTGAGTGCATAATATCGGCCTACTTCGCCTGTGACTGCAGTAAATTCGTACATTTGCAGCGACCACAATCACCTGTAAAAACTATGTAGTCATTATATTGATGATTATATTCTGAAAAGTTAACATTTTGGTGACCACGTACTCATGCGTATTTAGATACAGCCCCTATTAATACTTATTACTGTATGTTTGGTCATTAAAATTCGTATGAATAATACGTCGACTTAAATACACACCCATTCGGGCAGAAAACAAGGCATACTCTGGTCTTTAAAAATACAAACGTCAGCATTATATATCCTAAGAATGGCATAGTGAAATTTTAATAACTTAAACATCTAAAAAAACATTATTATGACCAAACTCGTTTCGCACTATATATAGTGGTTAGGGTTCCTGCTTGTAAAGTGGAAAATTGCGGGTTCGAATTCCGTCAAGGACGTAGGGGTGTTTCTATTCTTAAATCTAATTCACGATCCTTGTATATAAGTTCTTAGTCTCAAACATAGCATTGTTGTACTTCATGAAGAAATGATTAAATATGGAGTTAATTACGAAGTAAATTCTGTTCACAGGTAAAGAACGTTTCAAAATGAATCTTTAAAAAACATGTTTTGTTACTAAATGTGGTTTAACGGTAACACTGTAATCTCGACAAGGATTCATAGAAACCATTTCCGAGTATTAAAGTGTTTTTAAAAGTGTAATGTTTAAATTATAAACTCTTTAATACTTTTTTTTAAATATTTTTATGTATAATTATAGCAATATTCTACGTAGTAGTAACACATTTGTGTTTCAAACATCTTCGTATAACTGGAAAGACCCAAGGATACAGGCCATTAGGTCAATAGGAAACGTTAAGTTTAAATATATTGCAATAGGATACACAAGAGTGTTTGAAGAGAAAAACTAACTAGACAGGGACGTGAAAGTGTTACCTTAACAAAGAACTAACTATATCAAAGTTGCAAACCCAACAGGGAACATACACTGACTGCATATCTGCGGTGGGCGTACTGTGTGTTCTCTAAAGCCGTGTACTGGCTGTACAGAATGCTCGAATTAATTGCGCACTTAAAGTCGTATGAGGTGTACCGGTCCGTGTTGACAGCAACTTTCGTCACAGCTGTTATAAGTTCGTAATTAATTTGACAGGTCGGGTCACATTTTTCACCACAGTTATTATACGTCCACATGTACAGGACGCTCCGTTTTTGTATTTCAAAACGACAAAAATGATTAATGGCAGCAGTGCACAAAATTACAGTAAAAAAAGGGGAAGAGATCCGATAATTCAGCCGTTTTTAAATTTTGTTGTTTCGATAGCTGAACTTGTCAGTGCTGGTGGCCATGCGCAAAAGACGAAAATCGGTCTGACTCTTCCTTGGTGCATGCTGTGCAGTGAGTAAGAGGGTGATGTGTGTGTATGGTGTGGTTCAGGTGGAGACGATCGGCGACGCATACATGGTGGTGTCGGGACTGCCGGTGAGTAACGGTCTGCTTCACGCGCGCGAGATCGCCCGCATGTCTCTGGAGCTGCTGCAGGCCGTCAGGGGCTTCACCATCCGGCACAGACCCAAGGACCAGCTCAAGCTGCGNAACCCGCCATCACTGTGACGTCACTCGCAGGTGGGTAGATCAGAGGCATAGCTAGAAGTTTCTCAAGATTGAGGTTGCACTAACTGAAGGACAATGAGAGATTTTGTAATGGCGTTAGCGGTGCTGATTCACGTGTTAAGTAGGACATATACACTGGATTCTCTATTCATCGTTTTTCAGGGGAACGACAAAATATTTCAATACATGTGGACTTTCAATGAATTTGGTCTTGAAATGCAAATAAATCAAAAATGAGACCACAGAATATGTTCCATGGCTGCGGACATTCAACCCATCCGGGTTCAATACATGGAGGTTCCACTTTAGTGGGAGAAAAATTACTTCACAATATAATAAAATGCATCATAGACACCAATTACATATTTTTATCACAATTAAATGCTAATTAATTTCAGTATCGATTTTTGTTGAACCTAGTGGCAAAGGAGGGGGTTACAACCCCCATATCCCCCTCTTGGCTACGCCACTGGGGTAGGTATAGTCCATTCATGGTTACTTCCAACTCTTCTGAAGCCCTCTTCAAGTTATACTTTCAGGATATTCCGCCACCTCATGCAAACAAAGGTTAATAAATAAGTCTAGAAAATTACACCAAAGGGACAACGCACCGCATTCGCACGCGCTCAATTTAATGATATTTTGCATGAGAACTATTTCTTACCAGGCATTATCGACACACATATTTCCTCCTTGTTTTATTCATTACTTATTAATTATAAGTGGAATAAGTAAAAGTTTAATTTCACCAAAAATAAGGTACTATTACTTAAAAAGAAGTATAAAATGCTTGCAGTACATGACATACTTATGAAAAAATCAAACGCGTCGTACATGGGGTAATTTTCCAAAGATTTGATTCAAAAAGTCCGAAGATACTATTACTAGACTGTAGGTATGTTTGGCTTAAGAGGCTAAACAGTGTTGGACACTGGTGTCTGTGATCAGTGGCTTCGTGGCAGTAACTTGACATAGAAATCAAGTGCTGTCACCTCCTGGCGGAGAATTATATCCCTGGCCTGTGTAGCCAAGCTGTGATGGAAACCCTCTAGTATCGTTGGCATGACAGTCTGCTAATTGTTTTGCACAATGCTCTTCAGAATTAGCCAGTTCTATTAGCTAACTTTTTGGGCCTACCGGAGTGATGCTTGGGGCCAGTACTAACATGAAAATTTCACTTGGCAGGGAAGTCATCAACAGTGGGCCCCTGTGCTCCTTTCGAATTGACACAACTGTCTCCAATGACATATGAATTAACGCCAAACACGTTGGTTGAAGTTTACAGGTTTCGAGAAGCCAAAAGAAAAATAAAGAAAAGGCAGTCCTAAATAACATTCTCCCTACTTCTTGAGCAAATGTTTTGACCGTATAATACATTCCTTTAGCGTGATATGCACGTGCAAATTTACAACAAAACTAATAGCTCGACAGTTATACATCACGCTCGCAAAATAGATCACGTAGATAGCAAAAAAAAAATATTATCTAAAATGGACGTTTCTTAATTTTGTATATTCTCTTCCAAAAAACCTTTAATTTTTATCGTTGTGTTTAGTGTTCATTTATTTACCACGAGCTCTTAACGTTTCGTCGACAGCGAGGTCATTAGAGACAAGGCAAGTTTCTTGGAGAAGCAGGAATGGAGGAGGAATCAACTATTGCCTGTAGTAAGGAACCAAGGAAAACCGAAATCTGAATGGCCGTAGTGGGATCGAAATCAGGTCTTTCCGAACGCGAGTACAATGTTTTACCAATGCGACACCTTACTTGGTCTCTCTATTCTGAAAACGCAGCCGAAAACTTCTTATAATGATGCGAAAATCACGAACACCTGGAAATCTTTATTTTTTAACCTGCTAGTTCGTGTATTTGCCATAGAGTGGGAATGGTGTAGAATGGGCATGCGAGTTGCCCAGTAACCACTCTCCGTGTCCCAACACTTGAGTTTTCTGCCAATGACGCCTTCAAAAACAACGTTTATAAGATTGAAATTTAGAACACTGTTTATATGCGTAAATGTACTGAACACTTTTAAAAACTCTGCTCAATAACATGTATACTCACTGTGTATTCTTCTTCCATATGTAAAAATTAAAATTATCATGAGCTTATCACTTTATTCATGCATCATACAAGCGAAAACTGTAAAATTATTAGACAATAAAATATTTTACAAATTTGTTAATTTTTACATTTGTATGCGTAAAAAACAGAAAACAATAGAAATAATTTCAATATTCACAAGTGTTATCTAAAAATTTTTATTAAACGTTAAGACATATGGAACTACTTCCTCTGCGTTGTTATCAACTTTACTAGGCGCATGTTTCTCAGTGTGCTCGTTAAAACATATGCAAGGAGGGACAGTGACATTTTACAATTGTTAATTTCAAAAGTGCTTAAATAACCGTGAACAGTCTATAGCCCTGTTTTCAAGCAACGCGGGTATATTCAAGTTTGCATACGTATTTTATTCATGTAGACTGTTCGCGGTTATCTGAGTACTTTTAAAATCAACCTTTGAAAAATGTCACGGTTCCTAACTGCTAGGAACACACCGGCAGAGACGTGCCTAGTAAAGCTGGTAATGACCGAGGGAAAGTAGTTCCATGTATTAACGTGGCATTAAAAGTGTTAGGTAAACGTTTGTGAAACTTAAATTATTTATTTCACTGTCTGATCTTTTTTAATGCACGTTAAGTGTACAAATTAGCAAATTTGTAAGATATTTNTTATTCATGTAGACTGTTCGCGGTTATCTGAGTACTTTTAAAATCAACCTTTGAAAAATGTCACGGTTCCTAACTGGTAGGAACACACCGGCAGAGACGTGCCTAGTAAAGCTGGTAATGACCGAGGGAAAGTAGTTCCATGTATTAACGTGGCATTAAAAGTGTTAGGTAAACGTTTGTGAAACATAAATTATTTATTTCACTGTCTGATCTTTTTTAATGCACGTTAAGTGTACAAATTAGCAAATTTGTAAGATATTTACTTATCTGATAATTTGACGGTTTCACTAAATCGACTCATGAATAAAGTGATGAGGCTCACAACAATGTTAATTTTGCGTGTGTTGGAAGAGCACACGTGCATGGAAGTAGATTCTAAGCAGGGCGTTCAAAAATTCTCAGTTTACCGTGAACAGCCTTTGTAAAAGGGTCGATNTCAGTTTACCGTGAACAGCCTTTGTAAAAGGGTCGATATGTTCAAAATGCAAGAATAAACAAACACAGTCTTCACTGCTAGTCATGCGACTTTGATACAGGAGCTTGAGCAATAGACACAACAGCACTTTTATTTAATACACTTTCATGTAAAGCAAATGTTTTCCACCATGTAATGTCTCGCACATCAATTTGATTAATATGACACATCACAACCAGGATTATTGTGAGCACGGCGATAAATGTAGGTCACTGACTGTCCGCAGTTAATTGAGCACTTTTGTATCCATCCGNAGGATTATTGTGAGCACGGCGATAAATGTAGGTCACTGACTGTCCGCAGTTAATTGAGCACTTTTGTATCCATCCGCCATATGTAAAATTAACATTACCATGGACCTGATCACTTTATTCATGCGCCATACAGGAAAAAATCTTGAAATTGTTGAATGTAAACGTGTTATAGTCTATTTACGTTTTCTTTACACTTTTCTTATCAAACATTTGAAAAATCACCCCACGTATGACGTGATTGGTAGTTTCCTAAATATTTCGTTAATCACACTTCTGTTAAAATAAAAGTTTTTTTTTGTGAAATTAAACTTTTACTTGCGTTTTATCTATAAATTATATATTTTAATTTATAATTAAAATAAATAAAATTTGGGAGAACATAAGCATGCTGGTAATGTCTAGTAAGAAATAGTTTTTCATGTAATTTTTTAGACCTGGTTAAGCTTTGCATGCATGAGGCGAAGGAATATCCTGGAAGTAGAACTGTAGCAGAGCTTCGGAAAAGTTGGAAGTAACATTTAATTGACTATATTTTTATGCAAATGTGTTCTCAAAACTTTATAAAGCAGGAAATGATAACTCCAGCGGCCATAAATTTATATACTGCACACACGATACGCAACGTATTAAAAACTATTTTTATTAATATTCGCTGCCAACTTAACAAGGAACTTTTATTCCACTGTGTAATGTAGTGTGTGTGTATTTGTGTAAGTTTTTGTTTCAGAAGTGCTTACTTTACCGTAAACAGCCAATAACTTAAACTCATCACCATGAATGGCACACACTTACTTGGATTAACCCGAGACCTCAACCTGAACCTCGTGACCTGAAATCAGCGCCCTTAAAAACGTCCGCGTTGGAACCGGCCCATATATCATAAGGCACTTGCGGTGGAACCTGCTGTTTCCAGTGCACATATATGATAACCAGCAGTCGCACATTGGCCTATAGTGGGTGTATTCACAGTGATCTCTTTTGAGACCTCTGGTAATTGGGGTGATAACGACTTGCAAACACTTGCACTCGCAGGAGTCAAACCCAGGACTACACACAGGAGGAATATTTTCATTTAACAACACATTTGAAACACAAGTAATCAATTTTAAATAATTTCTATAACAATCCGTATATACATATGTATATATATGGATTCACTAAATATATAACAAATAACCCCAAATAGTTATATTAACTTTTACAATATTTTTTTTAATTAAATTTTTTAACAGCCTATAGTAACTATATTATTACCATATACCGGATGATTCAAAACACCACCCACAACGCTTAGTATGTTGTGCAGGACGGCAAACTGATAATTTTTCAAGCGGGGACCCATGTCCAGAAAAGCATGACTTGGGCGCTGTAGGGCCTGTTCCATGCCACCATGGTCAACGAATCTGACACCTCTCGACTATTTTCTTTCGAAGTACAATGAAGAGTAGGGTGTATAAGATTCCTTTACCATCATAGGAATAACCTATTGCACGAATCCACCTAGTGACCGAACTACTGAACACACAACCACACGAATTCTACCATGTGCGTCAATCAGCACCGCTAATGTAGGCTCTGTAATCAAGAAGGGGGGTCGACAATTCGAGGCCCTTTTGTATTTTACTGCACGATGTGATGCCCTTATTGGATTAGTGGTTGTTTCGTGACACAATGTGGAACGTACACCAATCACCATATCCGAAGCGTTGTCAAACTTTGACGCCCCCACAGCGCCCAAGCCATGTTTTTCCGGACATGGGTCCCTCTTGAAAAATGATCGGTTTGCCATCCCGCACAACAAAAACTAATCGTTGTCTGTGATTTTTCAGACATCTGATATAGAGGAACCTAACTGTCAAGTTCGTAAAAAAGGCGGTCCGCTCGGAAAGTCCTCGTCAGCTTTCCGACATGAAATAAGGGTTGTTAAACAAAGTCACCACAATAAACAAAACTTGGCGATGCTGAGAGGTGAAGCAACATGTGTGTTCTGTGAACAGGACCGTGTGTGGCGGGAGTGGTGGGTCACAAGATGCCGAGGTACTGCCTCTTCGGCGACACCGTCAACACCGCTTCCAGGATGGAATCCAACGGCATGCGTGAGTACAAGCTTGCCTGCCGTTTAAGGCCATTAATGCGTGCTACATTGTTACGTTTGAANAATCCAACGGCATGCGTGAGTACAAGCTTGCCTGCCGTTTAAGGCCATTAATGCGTGCTACATTGTTACGTTTGAAATTATTGAAGTGCTGAGCACCACATTTATTAATAAATTTCAAATTGTATTGTGGTGTATTTTACAAATTAAAGAATTTAATATTTTGAATTATCCTACAGATATTTTGTTCACTACATATTTGAAAGAGTAGAAATTAAAATCTTATTCCTTCGCAATAATTAGACGGCTAAGAGGTAGTAATGGCTTTAACTTTTTTAAAAACATAATTGAAATGTATTCGTTGAATTGATTGCAAAATAAATGTTGTACAATTTCATCCCAAAAATGTCCTTAATTTTGGCATGTTGTTATAATTACTGCTATAAAAAACGATCATAAAAGTAGTTCAACGTATTAAGTGATATTTTTACGTTTATTTTCTTTTTGTTTGGTTATGATGTGACGTAAAAGTGTGTTCTGCAAAGGACATTGAGAAAGTGTGCATGAACTTTTCATGTCTCCAGGATTGTCTTCTGAATGTACCTTAAACTGAGCTCCTGGCCTCTCAACACACTGTCTTACGTCTACTAGGCATTTTTATTTGTACACATTAGTGATCAGTCATTTGAACATAACATGATTCCGAGCTGTGGCCATTTTCACCGCACACCAATGGCCTTAAGTTATTCGGTGGCAAGTTTCGTAATTTTTCAGAAAATTATTAAAATAGATATCACAAGTCAGGTCACTGTAAATGTCATGGTTTGTATATTATTCTTAGAATATCCTAGTTGTTCCTGAACTAACTGGCACTACGACGCATATCACGTGAACTGTGTGTTTATATGATATATTTGCACTCGAGAAGGGTTTCACTTTTACTGTTCATTACTAGAGATAAGAAAATAGCGCTACAAATTCATTTGCAATGTGTTTTACTAATTCTTGGTACTCCAAATCTGAAGTTATTTTCACCTCCAATAAATTGCAAGAAAATTACAAACGATAAACGGAACGCTGTAGTTAATCTCGTAACATTCGTGATTGGAATAAAAACTCAAATGATGAGGCTTTGGAGAAAATTAAGTCCAGTGTTTTGGTATTTTTCAACTAGCGCAAGTCTTCACGCCCGCATTCTCATGCTGCGTGTGTGGCCAGAAACTTACATTCATTCTACTTTGAAAAACTAGCCAAATACGTTGATGTAAAAATTAATTTACTATAGTTTGTACTTATTTTTATATCGTTGCATTTAGAAAAATTAAATAAGTCTAATAAGAAGCGGTTGTTCCGAGCTGCACTCGTGAAATGTTTTCTCCCCTCCCATCTTTTTCATAAATATTATATCGTCAATACTCTTTGCTTCTGAAGTTGTCGAGTTGATAAGCAGCCGAACACCTTAACCTCCGTTGAAAAACATAGCTGTCAATGAAACTTCTAATACTTTGAGATTTCAGTCAATAAAAAACTATGATATATCACAATCAACAGCAAAACTTGCAGATTGGATGTATNCTTTGAAAAACTAGCCAAATACGTTGATGTAAAAATTAATTTACTATAGTTTGTACTTATTTTTATATCGTTGCATTCAGAAAAATTTAATAAGTCTAATAAGAAGCGGTTGTTCCGAGCTGCACTCGTGAAATGTTTTCTCCCCTCCCATCTTTTTCATAAATATTATATCGTCAATACTCTTTGTTTCTGAAGTTATCGAGTTGATAAGCAGCCGAACACCTTAACCTCCGTTGAAAAACATAGCTGTCAATGAAACTTCTAATACTTTGAGATTTCAGTCAATAAAAAATTATGATCTATCACAATCAACAGCAAAACTTGCAGATTGGATGTATGTCTCTTATGTATTTGATTACCATTTACGGCCAAACATATGAACCGCGTACATGATATTCCGCAGACAACCAGCACGTGAAGGCGTTATTCAAGACGTCATCGCCATTCGAAGTCAGTGTTTTGGCTTTTCCTGAGTACAAGGCGTTGTGATGCCTTTAATACAACATCGTACGTAACTTTGACAATCGGGTGAGTTCACGAGATATTTATTTGTAAATTGGTCCCTGCGCCGTATTGCGGAAGAAAAGCTACGTGATTGCACAACAGTTTATCGTATTTGGCGACTGTGGTCCCAGGAATAAATCTGCATCGTCGTAGTCGGGTCAATGCTCGGAGACGGACCTCAGAGTGAACAGATCATCGCATCAGACGCCATGCAATAGCACACCCACAATCCACGACTAGCGACATTTTTCGACGTGCGCAGGTTGGCTTGAATGCTGCGATATCATCAAGGACATTGTCGCGCCGATTGGCTGAGACAGATTTGTTGCCCAGTTGCCCTTTGAGAAGGCTGACGTTAAAAACGAGCCGTCTTTATTATTGCTTAGAATGGTGTCGCGCCAGAGCTGCGTGGGACGCAGAATGGAACAGTGTAGTCTTCAGTGACGAACCCCATTTCTGTCTCACCAATGAAAGTAACCGTTCGAGAGTCTTGCCATCGGGCAAATTCCTCTGCTGCTGTAGGGCGCCATACAGTCTATCAACATAGGGTCATGGCTTGAGGTACTATCAGCTCCGAAAGCCACTCACCTCTAATACACATTATGGGCAAATTAACTGCACGCCACTATATTGGTGAAGTGCTACAGCCAGTGGCATTACCGTGCCTGCGGAACGTCCTAAACGCACGTTTTCAGCAGCATCATGCTCGGTCACGTACAGCTCAGATCAGCCTCAATGTNTACAGTCTATCAACATAGGGTCATGGCTTGAGGTACTATCAGCTCCGAAAGCCACTCACCTCTAATACACATTATGAGCAAATTAACTGCACGCCACTATATTGGTGAAGTGCTACAGCCAGTGGCATTACCGTACCTGCGGAACGTCCTAAACGCACGTTTTCAGCAGCATCATGCTCGGTCACGTACAGCTCAGATCAGCCTCAATGTNGCCTGCGGAACGTCCTAAACGCACGTTTTCAGCAGCATCATGCTCGGTCACGTACAGCTCAGATCAGCCTCAATGTGCTTTGCAAGGTGTGTAAATACTTTCTTGGCCGGCCTGATCTCCCGACCTCTCGCCATTCGAGAGAATCTGTAGGACGCGATTGAAGTTTTGTTGAATGCCCTCCCACCATTACGAAATGAAGGATGGACTGTGGACTTAGATCAACAACACATGGTCCACGATACCCTAGGATATTATTTTGACACTCATCGACTCGATTCCACGTCGGGTTCAGCAATGTATCGTCCAACATTGTAGGTCACACGACTTACTTATTACTATGCATTTTAGGGAAACTGAGCCTAACCTGTATGTGAAAACTNCCAACATTGTAGGTCACACGACTTACTTATTACTATGCATTTTAGGGAAACTGAGCCTAACCTGTATGTGAAAACTTAATAATATCTTCTGCACCTGTCTGGCTAACTGTGTGTGCTTTTTGATCAGCTTTTGAGCATTCCTTCGTAGTGTGACATTTTCTCTGTCAGACAGTATATTTAGCTTCAGGAGGATGGTTATCGTTCGAATAAAAATTGTCACNATAGTGTGACATTTTCTCTGTCAGACAGTATATTTAGCTTCAGGAGGATGGTTATCGTTCGAATAAAAATTGTCACTGTAGTGCAGTCACAAAAATTCAGACTTTTTAACCTCAAGAATTTATTACATCGTATCGCCATTTGGAAACCGCAAAACATTGAGATCGAGACATGTAATAAATGAGTTCCTTTGGTTAAACTTTCAATAGTTGGACAAAAGGAGTATTAGAATATTGGGTTTACTGTAGTTGAACAATGTATGGATTTATTTTTATTGCTTCATAACAAAGTAGTGCTGTAAATGTTGAAGACAGTTAACACATAGGTATTTTACGGGAAAAGTCTTGAAAGACTATAATATTAAATATGTAAACTGACACTTCTTGAAAAGTTAGACATTGGTGTCCATACCATAATCATGGTACAAAAATCTTCTCTTAATGTAGTATTAGAAAACGGACGTTGTTTAAAACATATCCAAAGACCTTTCCCAGCGTGCTATTAAGGTCCAGATGTTTCCATTTAATGTATTCTAAATATGACGATTGCCAGGTTTATCAAGGTATCCATGAGATTTGCTTTCCTCACAAAACTTCACTTTTTCCAACGTTAAAAACTCACAAAAATCCTGTAGTGGCCATAAAATAGCAACCACTATAGTGAAAACGTATTTCAATATATGTGTTTATATATAACCAAACACATACACGTGTGTTAGATTTCCATGTGTTACTCTAACGCAAAAATAAAGCGTAAAGGTCATCAGTAAATTAGATTATCTCAAAAACGATCCACTCATCGAGTAAAGAAAGCATTTTTATAACTACTTATCTTTTTTTTTTGTTTCTGTTTCTGCTTGTAAAGTTTATACAGGTTGAGAGAATAAAAAACTAGTCACTACTTGTCCTANCTTTTTTTTGTTTCTGTTTCTGCTTGTAAAGTTTATACAGGTTGAGAGAATAAAAAACTAGTCACTACTTGTCCTAAAAAGTTCAAAACGCCTTCTAAGAATACCGTATACTTTGTCATGAATAAATCAGAATAAAAATAACAACATACGTAATACCCAAGTTTCGTTAGTATCCTTTCTGATGTATTAAACTAAATGTTAGAATAGTTGTTTTAGTATATAGGAGAGCAGGTTAAAGTTGCCAGTGCGGGTAAAGTGGCCATTCGCTGTTACTCTGCAGGAGAGTGCTGCAGTCTGGTGGCTAGGATTTCAACTAGTTAAGAGGGAAGCCATTTATTTCCGAAAGTATCTGAGCTGGTGTATTACATGTTATTGTTTTTATTAACTTTTTTGTGATTTTGCTTATTCGTGATATTAGGTAAGTGATAAAACTGTTAATTTTATCTAAGTACGTAGTAGGTTTAAAATTATTTACTATAATAACACTTAGATTATGTATTAAGCGGTAAAAGCACGTGCCATAAAATTTAGTATATTACTTAGTTTTTACTCTATGTAAGCTTTTGTGTAGTGGCGTNAGCGGTAAAAGCACGTGCCATAAAATTTAGTATATTACTTAGTTTTTACTCTATGTAAGCTTTTGTGTAGTGGCGTTCAAGAGGACAAAGGGGCCAGCCACCTAGCTTGAACTAACGGATTGAGGCATTCGCCACTTGAGAGTGCGATGGTTTCAGTTGGCAAAAGGAGACGTAATACTATTCGACATGAAAAGTAACTCTAGTAACATCACCGTCGCTTCTAGCAGATAGGCAGATTAATAGGCTGAATGTATTTTTCGAACGCTTGGCAATGGCCAAAGCGTGTTTGTATAGGTTTTCGTGACTTACTAGTAAGTGGCCAGTCAGTGACGACTTTGCTCAACACAGCATGGCAAAGTAACGATTTGGTAAACAATTTTTTTCAAATCCAATTTTTTTTTAAATCGCAATACTTAAAAAATAGTAGGTTTATTTGTTTTTACAATAACTATATCGTGTGGTGGGTGACTTTCTATTTTGATTTATTTTACCTCAGTTGCCATTTTACTCTGCTCTCATTTACAAAGTTATGATGTAACAATTCTAACAGAATACACTTTAAAAATAAATGCATAAAACATACACAATTTTAAAATTTTATATTTTTTTAATTTTACTTCTTTACGAATTGCTATAGTACCNCAAATGCATAAAACATACACAATTTTAAAATTTTATATTTTTTTAATTTTACTTCTTTACGAATTGCTATAGTACCTTTTCAGATTTTGAGTTTTACTAAAGGTAGATCTCAAACTATTGCCAGTTAAGACTCCTGGCCATATTATCTTAACGTCTTAAGTAACCTTGGCTGGCGAGGATCCTATCATGGATGACGTAACTACAAAAGCATATCTGCGTTACACCAGCTACAAATAATCGTGTCGTTGTATTGAGTTACACTGTGTTTACTAAACATAATATCAATCCTGGTACTACAAAGCTGTTCTAATGTTTTGTAAATTTCATCTAGTGTCACCGTAATCTTGGTAATTTTTGGAGGACTATTAGTAAACAAATTGATACTCTAAATGATCGCCGCATTAACTGTAGAAAACTTTTATGGACAACTATAAAGAAGCGTATATTAATTTAGTAAATTTACTGTACCGTACCTTACTTACAGTAGATAATTTCGGTACTACACAAAAAAGTCACACAAAGCAATTTGAAATATCGCCTATGTAACGTAACTTTTCCTTTCAGGGAAATGCGTGTCCCCTTATTTGTGCAAATATTCACTTCAAAACAAGTTCAAGATAATACCCCCCCTGCATGTAAATATAATTTTCTTATGTTATATATAACAAGGAATTTCTTCCTAAATGTCTCATTTTCGAAATTCAATGAGTTTTTGAAAACTCGTTAAAGGGATGACTAAATTNAAGGAATTTCTTCCTAAATGTCTCATTTTCGAAATTCAATGAGTTTTTGAAAACTCGTTAAAGGGATGACTAAATTTTATAACCACGCTGGTAAAGATTCGAAATAAATATGCCAGTGTTTTCTTCACAAGTTTTTTGCCGACGAACAGCAAAAAAATAAACAATTCCTTATGAACAGACAAAAAGAAATGTACCATTATATTGATGCTTTTTCACATAGTAAGACAAAAGAATCAAAATCGCGAACGGGGTGTGAAATATCAGATTTACAGTGTCTGTACCGCTGACAAACTTTGAAGTCCAGTTGTTTTGTTTGTCCAAAACATTTTCAAACTGCCTAGTTCTTAACATGATTATTTGTTTTAATAAAAAGTTGACTGCCACAAATTAAATCTTGGCAAGTACTTGTATAGCTGCCTTACACCTACAGAACTGTCATCACTATCTACAAACATCCACGTATTTTAGTAATATATCATAATTTCAAAAAGAACATGTGAACTTGAATTAACGCTCAAAAATACATTACATTTTCTGTAACACAACTTATTATAAGTTTGTATGTTTGTGTCACAGCACTGTGTTATACTTCATTAAGGGGAGTATAGTTCATGCAGTTCATGAAAGGAAGTCGGGGTCAATTAATTAAGCAAAACTAATTAATTCAGGAAGATCTTTACTGATTCAACTTACAATAATTAGAGCGTGATGTGGTCGGTGAGGTTAGGGATCGAGGTAGGTGTGAAGGACAATATGTTATGGGAGAACAATGATGTAAGGGGGGCTCCAGGCTCGCTCTCTCACCCTAGCGTAAGACACTTACCCCCAATCGCCACTCGGAGACCGTCGTTCAGGGAGGACCGATGCCGACTGACATCCCGGCCCACTTAGCCGCCGTATCCACCACACTCCTCGTTCACGCCCACCTTCTCTAATATCCTTGATTCCTATTGGCTCTCCCTTGTAGCCTGGACGGGGTTAGTGCTGTTATATGCCACAACCCCACTGTGTCAGCCAGACCCATATATTCTACGTACTTCTGCAGATTCCTGCATTTACAGTCGTTGCATTACAGTCCCCGTTGTTTGTGAACATTGTTTTAATAAGAGTTGTTGGCCGCATTCCTGCCTTACCTGGCCTCGTTTCTTGTGTTTTAACCGTAACAACTGGTCTACAAGAGTGGAATTTCGCTATGTCCCACACTGGTAGTTACAAGTATAATTGTCTACAATTGTACTTACCACTTGTGGGGGTTGTGTTATATACTTTATACCTCCTTCCTGCAGACGAATAGCATTTATCACCAACAAAAAAATAGTAAATGCATTGCAAAGCGGACATTTTTATTCATACATACAAATAATGTAGAAAGGCACTTTTCTAAGTAAAATACAATGTTTTTACCAACGACTTCGAAAATGTTTAGAATAAGTTTCTACTATCCCGTAGCTTAGAACGAAAAAAAACTATCTGGGAAGCGGTGGTTTTAAGAACTAAAGTACATGGCATCACAAGAATGTCAATGCGCAGTAATTCTTCGGAGCAGTCAGTTGANAGGTGGTTTTAAGAACTAAAGTACATGGCATCACAAGAATGTCAATGCGCAGTAATTCTTCGGAGCAGTCAGTTGAGCGCTTTATGCACGAGCGTTCCGCGCAACTAACTACTCCGAATTAATTAAAGCAAAACATCTCTAGAGCGCATATACATACTTTGGAAGTAGACGTCATTCGTAGCGAAGTTTTGTTTACCCCACGTACTGATTACGTCGACAATTAGGTAAACTCATTTCACCTCGAGTTTTCCCCGCATCGCCCCTTACATCACCTTGTTTTACAAAGTAGCAAGCTGGGCAGGGCTCGAGTCCGGTTGCGAAAATGCATGATAAGTAGATTTAATGACTTTTTTTCAAGCTGTTTTTATTACCAGTATTTAAAAAACTATTTTAATGTCAAAACGAATTTAAAGACTTTTCTTCCAACTCTCTTGGAACGGAGTACTTTTTGGAGAACAAGTAGGTTCAGGACAGTCGTGTCCTGTTTATATGCACGTGTTTAGTTTATATGCACGTGTTTAGTTTATATGCACGTGTTTAGTTTATATGCACGTGTTTAGTTTATATGCACGTGTTTAGTTTATATGCACGTGTTTAGTTTATATGCACGTGTTTAGTTTATATGCACGTGTTTAGTTTATATGCACGTGTTTAGTTTATATGCACGTGTTTAGTTTATATGCACGTGTTTAGTTTATATGCACGTGTTTAGTTTATATGCACGTGTTTAGTTTATATGCACGTGTTTAGTTGTATGTGCTGTGTTTCTTCTCCCCTCCTTAATTACAGAAACTTTTTTACGGAAATGCTGATTTCGATCAAAGTTCGCTATTAGGACCCGTGCATCCCAGATTTACATCACAATATACTAGCCACTTCAATGTTTAGTAGGCTAAATCGTTTTCAATTAGTTTATATTAAGCACCAATGATAATTATAAAAAATAAATTAAGCAAAAATTAATCAGAATGTTAATCCTTTCTAATTTTTCCATCAAAAGATAACCTGCACTTCCTTCTGTCTGTAATGACTTCATTGTCGACAAGACGTTAATCCTTCACTTATTAGTTTACTGTGTCAGTGTCGTATCCTGCAAATACCGTCACTTGTAGATATGTAACTCTTCGTGAGTAGCGCTTTAACTGAACAGATATTGTTTGGTAGGGAGTATACTTATATCGTCATAAAATGACTATCTAATATTTGTTTACTGTTAGGGTACAACAAATATTGAACTGTAACCAAAACATAAGTGTATTACATATTACACCTCTCGTTTCCTTTTACTTTGCCTTNTATTCACAGTTTAAGTTGCTCGTAGGGTTTTTTATTCTGTCGTGCCCATATAAAGAATAACAATGGAAGTTAATCAACAATATTTCCCTATTACAATCTTCATCCCTGAAATTATTTAAGCCTTTAAATTGTGGTCAATCTCCATTAAATCTGGGTAAAACAAAATACACATTCAAATGCAGCATAGCTGTGCAGAAAAACTATGGTGGAGCATCCCCACTTTAGGATCTACCACAACCTCCCAACATAACCTCTGCAAGTCACACCCAAGTAATCTGAGTAAATAAGGAATGGGAATCATTTATTCCAAAATCACAATAAGGCGACAACTTCATTTGACCCCAAATGTATTTCCAGGCTTACATAGAGAGAGACTAAAACATCTTTAAACAAACAGCTATAAATATTAAGTTTTTAACTTTTCATTGTGACTCTCGCTTTCCTATGTTATCTCAATAAGCTACTTCGATTTGTGTTACAATTACAAAGTATTTAAAAAAATACATGACACTAAATGGCTTCCATATATTTCATACAATATATTTTTGCAAGACTATTTATCATAGATTGNAAAAAAATACATGACACTAAATGGCTTCCATATATTTCATACAATATATTTTTGCAAGACTATTTATCATAGATTGTCTCAAGACTTTTGAAAACTTAGGAAATATAACAAAACAAAATATAAATTGCAGGCTCTAAGTGAGAGGCTCCTCAACTTTACTTCTGTGTTGCGTTCCTACTTGTGCACACAACAGCCCCCATATCATCCCCGTCAGTCACAATCCGAGAGTATTCCCCTCACCCTACACCTGTCGTCATACACCTCTCACCATACACTATTTCAAATGTAGGTAGTACTCACCGGTGGTCCACACACCCACAACCAGCCCAAACTGAGGGTACTCCTCTCACCTTACACCTCTCAAATGAAAGTAGTGCTCACTGGTGGTTCACTCACCCACAACCAGTCCCGAGCCAAATTTTCCCTCCTCACCATACACCTCTCGTCATACACCTACCACCTTACACTTCTCAAATGTAAGTATAGCTCACTGATTGTCCACACACCCACAACCAGTCCCGAGTCAAGGGTAATCGTCTCACCATGCACCTCTGTCCATACAACTCTCATTATACACCTCTCAAATGTAGGTAGTGCTCAATGGTGGTCCACACACCCACAACCAGTCCCGAGCCGAGGACAGTCCTCCACCATACACATTTCAGAAAAAGTTAGGCTCCATGGTCCATACCATCTCTTAGCGGTATTGTCCAAGTCCAATCATAACAAAAACCCTAAAGTTTGTCTCGCATCCCTCAGTGCACCGGGCCCTCCTTAATTTCTCTACTGCGTTGATTGTGTCCTGAGGTATAACTTTCCTCAATCGTGCCTTTAAGTACCTGAGTTGTCTTCCTTCATCAAAATTCCCTCAAAATCTGATGACCTCTGTTGTCTTGTCTTTATCGAAAGACACTCGACTTTGCTCTACTAAGTCCCCACAATATCGTCTTAAAAGTTTAAAGGTTCCACTGTTATACTTTATTTAGGGCAGACATATCTCTCGTCCATCGCAAAAGCTGGTAGGCGACATCTCCAATAGCTGGAACTCGTATCGTAGTCAAGTCATTCAGCGAGGTCGACGAACAAAGCCAGACAGGCCATTTCTCTCTGGGACCGCGCGTCCTAATCTTCCTCCAATAGATGTTTTTTCGTTACCTGTCGTGATTTTAAGTATTAAGTGTGCGTCTGAGGTAGGGACGGGAGCTAGGTACGTTTCAGTGCTGGACCCATACACTTACGCGGGAAGGAATTCACGCAAGGAGACATTCATTGCGGAAGAGAAGTATTGGGTAGCCATGGCCGCGATTGGAGCCATGACTACCTCACGAGGAGTACCTATGGTTAACCTATAACCAAGAGAGAAGGCTAAAACTCTGCAGACACACCGTAAAAACCCTCTCGATAGGAAAGATTTCAAATTATTAAATGCATAAATAGAATATGCTACATGAGACAGATAGGTGGAGACAATGCTCTTTATTAGTAGAGTGGTGAAATACTAGTAGGACATCTTCTTTGAAGTTTATTTTATTTGCGCTGATCTAACCAAGGTGATGCTTGCGCAGCATTCTGGTGATAGGAGTGGTGCTATTAAGCCTCTACTGCCCAAATCCCCANTCTAACCAAGGTGATGCTTGCGCAGCATTCTGGTGATAGGAGTGGTGCTATTAAGCCTCTACTGCCCAAATCCCCATTATATTCTTGAAAACTTAAAGAAAAGAGACTTGAGTTTGTCGGCTAGTGTCGGCTGGTACCACCGCAATCTGGGGTTTTCTCAATATGAAAGATAATAAAATTAAATAATGGCCTAACCTCCATGCCGAGCTCTCCTCGCTATATATATATATATATACATATATATACATATATATGTGTGTGTGTGAGTCTCTGTCTTACTACCCCGCAGGCCGGTGGTGTAATTGTTAGAAAACTCGCCTCCCACCTTGGAGAACCTGGTTTAATTCCTGGAGAGTCCCTCCCAGATTTCGCATGTGGAAATCACGCCGGACGATGCCACAGGTCACCGGGTTTTCTCGGGGATCTCTCGTTTCCCTTGCCCATTCATTCCAGCGCCGCTCCATACCTCGCCACGCTTCACCCTCTTGGGCTCTCAAGACCTCGATGTTAAGAGCTGCCCAAATCTCTTCACTCGCTGACTTAAACAAAAACGAGGGTAGCCATGACTTTCTACAGCCATTGCATAATTCCCAACCAATCAGACCTAAACTCCGTTTGATACAACACGATCCCCTTACGTTTTTGCATGCCGCAATCAGCATTGCATCACTGCTGTACTGTTAGAAGCGCAAACAGGCGACGCATCTTCGGTGTTTATTCATCCACTGACAGCTGACTGCAGCAGGATTCCATCTTGCCTCTCGAAAATATCCTGTCTNCATCTTCGGTGTTTATTCATCCACTGACAGCTGACTGCAGCAGGATTCCATCTTGCCTCTCGAAAATATCCTGTCTCACGGGTTGTGAAACAAAACCAAAACACTTTCACGCATTCTATGCTAATATCATGTGAACCAGTCATGTGACGAGAAAAACTCTGTCACTTAATATTGTGCTAATATGCTAGATGACTACTGACTTAACGGTTTTTACTAATACGCAGACAGTTAAGCATTGGTTTATGAAAACATAAACATATAGTGGGCTTTGCGTTAATTATAGATTGTACATAAGAAAAAAATAAAATTCTTGCTCAATATCCACAAACAACTGTGCGCAACATATATAAAATAACACAAGTACACTGTGTAACTTGTACCAGCGCCTACTATAGTTTGCTCATACCTGCTGATATGTAGTTGAGAGTCTACGCACTAAAAAACGAGATCTTGAGATCCAGCAAAGGTGAGATCAGGTGGGGATGGATCAACCGTGGAATACTAATGAGGGGGAAACGGGAGTGCCCTGAGAAAACCCGCCAGCCAACGGCAACGTCCGCCAGAATCTCTACATGTGAAAATACGGGTGTCTCCACCTGGAATCGAGCCCGGTTCACCTTGGTTGGAGGCGAGTAGTCTGACCACCACACCACCGTGGCATTTATGGATGTATATAGGTTGGTCACGATAAACTGAGCAATTTTGAATGACCTGCTTGAGATCTACATAGGTGCCCATGTTGTATTTTTCCACCGTGNGTCACGATAAACTGAGCAATTTTGAATGACCTGCTTGAGATCTACATAGGTGCCCATGTTGTATTTTTCCACCGTGGGTAAAATGAACATTGCCATGAGCCTAATCAATTTATGTACTGTATGCCTCGGTAAAGTGGAACTGTGAAATTGTTAGACTTACATATATTTGAATTTTAAAACAAAAACATAAGGCAAAAGAAATTATTTCAGCATTTACAAACGGTTACCTAATAATTTTGATTCGACGTTAAGACGAAGTATTACTTTCCCTGCATCATTACCAACTTGACTGGGCGAATGCCAGTTAATGGGTCAATTAAAATATATGAAGGAAGGTGCAGTGACAGTTTTCGAAGGTTGATTTTAAAAGTGCTTAGTTAACCGTGAACAACCTATAAACAGACGTGTTAAAAGAACAATTTCAAGGAAATCACCTGCTTAGTATGTCCCGTTTAGCACATCTCACTATGACACTGGTGGTGCTAGATATCTGTGGGTCAACTAAATTTACAAATCTCTCATTTAACGTAGGAATGGCGTTACAAATAACTAGTAATTAAAACGGTAAATGGCAACATTTATGGAGAAGCGATAAGTGTTTACACGATTTACTTGAATTCATTCATGAAATTTGTAAATAATTCATATGGAACGTTATTGTAAATTTATTATAATACTAAGCTGCACTGTTATAGCTATTAACGTATACAAAATCTAAATTAAGTTACATGAAAACCGTAATTACTTAAGTACTCGATCGTGTAAACATAGTCCGCTTGCCCGTATTTTATTTCAAAATTAGCGTCTACTTTAGCTGGCTGGTTGTGGGGTATTGTTGCCAACGTACTTTCCTAAGAAAATACACAGTTGTAGACAAAACATAAATGAACGTCAGTAAATTTACTTTTAGTTCTATGCGTTCTGTCTAAAACTAAATTATTTCCATGTGGGAGTGTGTATGGGGGAGGGGTGTAATTTGTTGTAAAATCATACAACAGAGAATATAATTAACATATTTTATGATTCACAAAACGTAGTAACACCAGTAAAAAAACTAACTGCCAGCTGATTGTAATCTCGGTTTCATTGTTTAACAATTGTTCTGGCAGCTTAGATGGTATATTACAGATGGAATTAATGTATAGACCGTTCACTGTGTATTAAGTACTTTTGAAATCAAACTTTAAAAAATAATATTGCTGGTACCTGCGTGTGTGCTACGGTTCAGACTGCCATTCAGGCTCCCAGTTACGTTGACATCGAATTGACAAAAGTAGTTATAATACTTGACGTTGTGCTGAGAATGTAAAATGTAAATTATGGCTACTGAAGTCAGTATTTCTGTATACATAAGAGCACAAATTTCAACCTTATTCCCATATATACGTTCCTAAAAATTTCAAGGTTTGCTCTTGGATGACACGTGAATTCAGTGATGGCCCATGGCGATGTTAATCTTACATAATAGTAAAAGTATACAACATGAAGAAAAAAAGCAGATCCTAAGCAGGGATTTCAAAAGTGCTCGTTTAACCGTGAATAGTCTATAGCGGCATGTATCACTTATGTTAAACAAAAATGTGGGGAGCTGTTAACCTGCAAAGATACCATTTTGTTTGCAGCGCTGAGGATTCATGTGAGTCCCAATACGAAGGCAGTCCTAGACTCGTTTGGCTCCTTTGAACTCGAGCTGAGAGGACAGATCGAGTTGAAGGTTTGTGTTTGTCGCTTTAATCATCATTTTACAAGGGCTATTTGTAACCTTATTCGTGGACACGTTTCGTAAAGTGTTTAGCTGAAATTGTTCATATTAGCTTTGAGAGTTCCCTTTGAATGTTACACCCAGAGCTACACAGTTTTCATGTTTGGCGCTGACAAANTTTCATATTAGCTTTGAGAGTTCCCTTTGAATGTTACACCCAGAGCTACACAGTTTTCATGTTTGGCGCTGACAAACAAATGCATTTGCATGTGTGAGGTTCACTCATTGTTATGTCGTACACAGGAAATTGTAAAAAAAAATTTCAGAATGTAGGTATGTTACTATATTTTCTACATGTTGTAGCTTCTGACTTTCAAATACATTTAAATTGAGTATGTGACATTGCACTTCACGATACCAAAAGGCCTTAAAATTCTTCTTTTTCGTGTTATTTCTTCTTATCTCATTTTCNTGTGACATTGCACTTCACGATACCAAAAGGCCTTAAAATTCTTCTTTTTCGTGTTATTTCTTCTTATCTCATTTTCCATCACAGATATCGGTAATCTTCAACCCGAAAAATGTCTTATAAACACATAAATGGTCACATAGATATCACAAGGTATGTCATGGCATTGTTTTATAGTGTCTTAAAAAAAAAATTTTTTAAGTAGTATGGCTATGTACACATGGGGCTATGGTGGCTTTAGCATTTTATTGTGCAAAAACTGTGGAATGAAATGTTTTATTTGTTAGAAACATGTCATGCCATGTGATGTGTAGAAGCCTCATGTGTGATTATCAAATTTATACAATATTCATTTTTTGATATCCAAAACCCTTTAAAAACGCACTATTTGTGAATAGAGACGAGTGTGTTTTGCTTCCTTTCCGAGATGGGCTAAGCTCAGTAGTTCCCAGTACCTGCTGACGCCAATCATATTGGCGCTGACGTCGGTACTGAGATACTTAATGATGGCAGTACCATTGTTATAAGTAATATGTCATACTTTCGAGAAACTGCCAAAATTTACATTTACTGAGACGGAATAAGTTTTCGGGGTTTTCCTAGACTAATATTCCTTAATTATAATACCGGGTTATTCTTTTCTTAAGACTGTTTTAGTGGCACATTTCTTCATTAATAAATTATCCCCGTGTTTTCTCAAACCTCGTGGTAGTTGCTGTCTCATTAGCTGATATTTGGTTATGTGACCCGATTTTGTGAAGCCGTATCGAACTCATAACGGCAGTGGACCTAGACAGCCGTCTTTACCGAAATCATAGAGTTGAAGAGAATAATGCCGTATCCAGACATTTCTCATGATTAAATTATTTTGAAGGAGGGGAGACTGGCTGTTGAAAAGATAGAGGTTACACAAATATTAGTGGTACTGATCCATGTAATAATTACCACAAACTTTAGATGAAAAATGACCTCACAGTATAATAAAATGCGTCATACTTAACCACAATTACACATTTTATTACAAGTAAAGGCTTGTGGTCTATTCGTGATATCCTCACACTTTTTGAATTAAATCTTTGAAAAAGCACCCCATGTATGAAGTGCTTGGTTNGTCACGATAAACTGAGCAATTTTGAATGACCTGCTTGAGATCTACATAGGTGCCCATGTTGTATTTTTCCACCGTGAGTAAAATGAACATTGCCATGAGCCTAATCAATTTATGTACTGTATGCCTCGGTAAAGTGGAACTGTGAAATTGTTAGACTTACATATATTTGAATTTTAAAACAAAAACATAAGGCGAAAGAAATTATTTCAGCATTTACAAACGGTTACCTAATAATTTTGATTCGACGTTAAGACGAAGTATTACTTTCCCTGCATCATTACCAACTTGACTGGGCGAATGCCAGTTAATGGGTCAATTAAAATATATGAAGGAAGGTGCAGTGACAGTTTTCGAAGGTTGATTTTAAAAGTGCTTAGTTAACCGTGAACAACCTATAAACAAACGTGTTAAAAGAACAATTTCAAGGAAATCACCTGCTTAGTATGTCCCGTTTAGCACATCTCACTATGACATTGGTGGTCGGAGATATCTGTGGGTCAACTAAATTTACAAATCTCTCATTTAACGTAGGAATGGCGTTACAAATAACTAGTAATTAAAACGGTAAATGGCAACATTTATGGAGAAGCGATAAGTGTTTACACGATTTACTTGAATTCATTCATGAAATTTGTAAATAATTCATATGGAACGTTATTGTAAATTTATTATAATACTAAGCTGCACTGTTATAGCTATTAACGTATACAAAATCTAAATTAAGTTACATGAAAACCGTAATTACTTAAGTACTCGATCGTGTAAACATAGTCCGCTTGCCCGTATTTTATTTCAAAATTAACGTCTACTTTAGCTGGCTGGTTGTGGGGTATTGTTGCCAACGTACTTTCCTAAGAAAATACACAGTTGTAGACAAAACATAAATGAACGTCAGTAAATTTACTTTTAGTTCTACGCGTTCTGTCTAAAACTTAATTATTTCCATGTGGGAGTGTGTATGGGGGAGGGGTGTAATTTGTTGTAAAATCATACAACAGAGAATATAATTAACATATTTTATGATTCACAAAACGTAGTAACACCAGTAAAAAAACTAACTGCCAGCTGATTGTAATCTCGGTTTCATTGTTTAACAATTGTTCTGGCAGCTTAGATGGTATATTACAGATGGAATTAATGTATAGACCGTTCACTGTGTATTAAGCACTTTTGAAATCAAACTTTAAAAAATAATATTGCTGGTACCTGTGTGTGTGCTACGGTTCAGACTGTCATTCAGGCTCCCAGTTACGTTGACATCGAATTGACAAAAATAGTTATAATACTTGACGTTGTGCTGAGAATGTAAAATGTAAATTATGGCTACTGAAGTCAGTATTTCTGTATACATAAGAGCACAAATTTCAACCTTATTCCCATATATACGTTCCTAAAAATTTCAAGGTTTGCTCTTGGATGACACGTGAATTCAGTGATGGCCCATGTCGATGTTAATCTTACATAATAGTAAAAGTATACAACATGAAGAAAAAAAGCAGATCCTAAGCAGGGATTTCAAAAGTGCTCGTTTAACCGTGAATAGTCTATAGCGGCATGTATCACTTATGTTAAACAAAAATGTGGGGAGCTGTTAACCTGCAAAGAGACCATTTTGTTTGCAGCGCTGAGGATTCATGTGAGTCCCAATACGAAGGCAGTCCTAGACTCGTTTGGCTCCTTTGAACTCGAGCTGAGAGGACAGATCGAGTTGAAGGTTTGTGTTTGTTGCTTTAATCATCATTTTACAAGGGCTATTTGTAACCTTATTCGTGAACACGTTTCGTAAAGTGTGTAGCTGAAATTTTTCATATTAGCTTTGAGAGTTCCCTTTGAATGTTACACCCAGAGCTACACAGTTTTCATGTTTGGCGCTGACAAACAAATGCATTTGCATGTGTGAGGTTCACTCATTGTTATGTCGTACACAGGAAATTGTAAAAAAAAATTTCAGAATGTAGGTATGTTACTATATTTTCTACATGTTGTAGCTTCTGACTTTCAAATACATTTAAATTGAGTATGTGACATTGCACTTCACGATACCAAAAGGCCTTAAAATTCTTCTTTTTCGTGTTATTTCTTCTTATCTCATTTTCTATCACAGATATCGGTAATCTTCAACCCGAAAAATGTCTTATACACACATAAATGGTCACATAGATATCACAAGGTATGTCATGGCATTGTTTTATAGTGTCTTAAAATAACTTTTTTTTTAAGTAGTATGGCTATGTACACATGGGGCTATGGTGGCTTTAGCATTTTATTGTGCAAAAACTGTGGAATGAAATGTTTTATTTGTTAGAAACATGTCATGTCATGTGATGTGTAGAAGCCTCATGTGTGATTATCAAATTTATACAATATTCATTTTTTGCTATCCAAAACCCTTTAAAATNTTCATTTTTTGATATCCAAAACCCTTTAAAAACGCACTATTTGTGAATAGAGACGAGTGTGTTTTGCTTCCTTTCCGAGATGGGCTAAGCTCAGTAGTTCCCAGTACCTGCTGACGCCAATCATATTGGCGCTGACGTCGGTACTGAGATACTTAATGATGGCAGTACCATTGTTATAAGTAATATGTCATCCTTTCGAGAAACTGCCAAAATTTACATTTACTGAGACGTAATAAGTTTTCGTGTTTTCCCAGACTAGTATTCCTTAATTATAATACCGGGTTATTCTTTTCTTAAGACTGTTTTAGTGGCACATTTCTTCATTAATAAATTATCCCCGTGTTTTCTCAAACCTCGTGGTAGTTGCTGTCTCATTAGCTGATATTTGGTTATGTGACCCGATTTTGTGAAGCCGTATCGAACTCATAACGGCAGTGGACCTAGACAGCCGTCTTTACCGAAATCATAGAGTTGAAGAGAATAATGCCGTATCCAGACATTTCTCATGATTAAATTATTTTGAAGGAGGGGAGACTGGCTGTTGAAAAGATAGAGGTTACACAAATATTAGTGGTACTGATCCATGTAATAATTACCACAAATTTGAGATGAAAAATGACCTCACAGTATAATAAAATGCGTCATACTTAACCACAATTACACATTTTATCACAAGTAAAGGCTTATGGTCTATTCGTGATATCCTCACACTTTTTGAATTAAATCTTTGAAAAAGCACCCCATGTATGAAGTGCTTGGTTTTTTTGTAAATATTCCATGTATCGCAAGCGTTTTATACCTGTGTTAACATATATATATATATATATATATATATATATTACAAAATTGAACTTTTAATTATATCTTACCTATAAATTATAATATTTTACTTTCATAATTAATAAAATTAAAAAAGGGAGAAAATTGATGTTGTGTTAATGCCTAGTAAGAAATAGTTCTAATGCAAAATAGTATTACACTTGAGTGAGCACTAATGCAGTACGCAGTCCCTTTGGTGTAATTTTCTAGGCTCGATTAAGCATTGATGACATAAGGCTGAGGAATGAACTGGAAAAAGAACTTAAGCAGGGCTTCAGAAAAATTGGAAGCAACCAATAAATGGACTTTAGGTAGTGCATACTGCAAAAGGGTTCTCTAGCGGCTGGTTGCCGGATGGCGGGTAGGTTGCCAGACACTGATTGGCGAACATCGTTCCAACATTTTTCTAGTTACTGGCGCCTTTTTGCTGTAATGTGTGGCTGGATTTCACGGTACAAGCGGCTGTTTCACCACTGTATTATTATGTGCTGGTGCGTTGTGACGCTTCCCTGTAGGAACTACTGATGGCGAGTACGAACACTGCGTTGACGCAGTTCTGGGAGCAGAAATCCATCCGGCATTGTAATGCAGCGAGCAGATGTAACCGCATGTCTGTTGCCATCCCCGAAAAAAAATGTATGAGCTAAGAATTACAAACTGACGGACTTCTCACCATACTGTAACTTTGTGGTTGGGACGAATAAGCTGATGCACTAAGCGTACGATTTAGTACTTGTAAATGTAATTGTGACAGTATAATTGTCGTCAGCAAGTTCTAGGAACTATTAAGCTTATTGAATCCCGAAAAGGTAAAGCAGGAGACACACTAGTAGTGTGCTTATGCCGACTTTGGCGGCGGTATCTGGCAGCAGGAGGTAGGAGTTTTCCACCATCTTGGATGACGTCACAGGCGCGACCGGTGGCCTTCTCCGTCTCCCCCCTCGCCGTTTACCCAACCAACAGCCGGCCATTCCAGCGACCCGTAACCCTAGAAACTATTGTAATGAAGAATTATTTTATAAATAAACTAATTTAATAAACATTTCTCAAAACATTGATCTACAATAAGTATGTGAATTGCCTATAAAAAACGTTATTTTGGATAGAAACCACCACTCTCTCGACTACCATTTCTTATGACCCCTGCTATAGTGCCGATCGCCAGTGTGTATATTTATTTACGAATTTAAAAATGTAATTTTCCATACACGAAAAGGTATAAAACAATAATTTTAAAAAAACTTTGAATTCTTCCGATCTAAATAATTGTTTCGCGAAATCAAACGTACAGTATGCCAAACCCCCTGCAATCGCATTTTTAACTGTTAATAGTTTTGTCAATAAAAAATATATTTTTTTTACGATAGTGCATTTAGGGTACGACCTTGTAAAGAAAGTATCCGAATATTAATACTTTTGTTTTGTTTTTGGAAAAAATGTTTAATGAAAAAAAATGTGGTATTCAGCTCTNGAGTATCCGAATATTAATACTTTTGTTTTGTTTTTGGAAAAAATGTTTAATGAAAAAAAATGTGGTATTCAGCTCTGCGTTTTATGAAACCGAATTAAAAAATAATGTAACCGCCTAGCAGTCTCGCTTGTTATAACAGGTCTACTACATTCAGACGCCAGTGCGGGGAAAGGAAGGGGTCGTGCGAGTCAAGTGCACGCGCGAGATCTGCATCCCGTGCGAATAAACCTGGAAGAATCCGTTTATAACCGACAGTACTCAAGGTCAGGGCCACGGG
>NQII01006241.1:115151-127678 GCA_002778355.1 Clitarchus hookeri | reverse complement strand
TTTTTTAATCCTTCAGCTCCGATTGTTCTTCGAAATTCCTTCGCATAATGCAAGCTTCGCTTCGACTTCGCTTCACATTTAAAAAACGACCTTTGCACATGCCCAGTTAATATTTATGTAGTGAAAATTAATTCATCCTTGAAACAGTTTTAGTGAAAAATTAAAATGAGTGCCTCTAAGAAAAAACTAACATTTTCATTAGCTGAAAAGTTAATCTTAATCAAGCACGTGGACCGTAATCCGGGTAGAACACGCACAGCAATTCCTCGGAATTTGGAAATCCCAGTGACTACTCTGAATCGAATCATTGATGCAACCAGGAGACAAACTGCCACGAACAATTGTGCTTGTTTTGCATGTACAGTAATCTTTTGCTCGTATACTTATTTTATGATTTTGCAACCAGGAGATAAAATTTCTTAAAAGATTATGTATTTAAAAGAAATATTTGTTTTGTTCATTATGTAAAGTTGTGTGTTTATTACGGTGCATAATTTTATATCTTTTGGTGTCCAGATTCTTGAATTTTTGTGTTTCCCTCTTATAAGGTTTTCCTGCTTATAGTGTCACTTTCTTGTGGACCCCTGAAGAACCTTATAAGAGGGTTCCACTGTACCTGTTTTATTTGCGCGAATTTTCGTGTGCTGACTTGAAACAAAGAAGTGCCTGCAATTATTACGTTTCACCTGTTTTTTGACGTGAGTAATTAAAAACAAATAGTGATTGAATTACCAAAAATAAATTACGTAGTTGTTAACAATTGCAACGTTTCACGACAACTAGTTGTGTACACTAGCATTTGAGGTTAAAGAGTGTCTGTTTACTTGCTATTGGCGCACCTGAATTTTGGCAGTACCAGTTTTAAGAGTTTTTCACAAATAAACAATTGTTCCGAAAATATTTTGGTTTTGGACAGAATATCTGATCGATGGATGCAGGAAAATTAATGATTTAAGGGTTGTAGAATGCAGGTTTTTTTTAACATTGTTTATATACGATATTTGTTGGGACCATCCAAAAAAATCAACTGATATGGGAAATCAACTTAAACGGGAACTCAACAACAAGGTTTCGCTGTATTTACTAGCTTCAGTTTGGCCGCGATTTGGTTGCGATATGGTAGTTTTGTATTTTAGCAAGTTTTGTTACATACTAAAAACTAGGCGTATGCGGGATCCCGAACCT
Source organism: Clitarchus hookeri (assembly GCA_002778355.1). Lineage (NCBI taxonomy): Eukaryota > Metazoa > Arthropoda > Insecta > Phasmatodea > Phasmatidae > Clitarchus > Clitarchus hookeri. The sequence goes on along the minus strand of NQII01006241.1, from coordinate 126,493 downwards.
CAGGAAAAGTTTTGGGAATTCATAACGATTTTCTTGTCGGGCGGGAAATAATTTTTACCAAATATTATTGGGAAAAATTTATATTCACGTCTGTAGTTTGTTCCAACTAAAAGAAAAGTCGGATTTTGTGCGAGAAGCATTGTATCAACCCTTTACGTGAGCGAATATAATTTGATGAATCAAATCTCGTCTAAAAAATTTGATTCTTCCGCTTATTTGCAGATTTGAAGATAATTACATAAGCTAAAAATTTTTTGGTACGTCATATGTTCTGTATCGTTAACACTACATATTTATTGCAAAAATTAACTCTACCTGGTTGCAAACTTGCACTATTAGGAAATTACTGTAAACTGTGCGCACTGAATTTGTCTTATATGCGAACAACATCTATGAGCTGCAAGTATCGATTGCTGTTAGTGGTACACGAGTTTTGATATACATAACCTAAACATTCACGTAAAAATAAGCTGTGTGCATTGAAAGTTTAATTAGACTCCAAATGTTGAAATATTTTACTGAGATCTAACACTGTGTTTTTTAATATGGGTTTGGTTAAAACGATTTGTAACAGGCCAGCAAATTGTCTTTGTTTTTCGTTCAGAACGTTTTTGTTTTTAATTTTGTGTTGTGCTCACTCATCGCCGAGACGTTGACAAACTCCAAACGTAGCAAATTTGCTATGAGAAAAATATAAATAATTTTCTTTGCTACTTTTCATTTTGTTACCGATAGAGGAATTAGCTTTGTTGGCATACAGAATCGGTATGTTGCATCCATAACCTTCCCAATGCGACTTGGCTGTGATTGCAGTTACTCTCCCTAAGTCATTCGAAGCATGTGTTCACGGACGTTAAAACTTCCAATGTAAGTTAATTTGAATAAATTTGTGTCAATGTACACATATTTTACTGCCAAAAATAGAACAAAAAATTTCCAATTCCTTAGTAGACGTCATGAAATTATAAAGAAAATAGCAGTAAACTGAAAACATCAAGGCAATGTTTTTAAACAAATTTTAAGTTACGTTTTTGTTTTAACGAGATGAATCGCATTGTTCAGATCATTGTAATTTATGCAGAAACATAGATGTCCGTCCTTTTTCGAGACCAATACCAAACTTGAATTATACGGCTAATCAGAAGGTTGCACGATCCCCTGCTCCATCTCCTGAATTTGGGTCATAATAAGGTGTCACCTCCGGGCAGAAACTCTGTACAGTCTGTTATACACTGGCACGTCAATAGTGGGCCAAAACCCATGTTGGATGCTACGTGTCTAGTGTAGAGATTCTTTTTGGCCAAAGGCTCCATCATGGTTGTCCAGGATTTGCCTAAGTTCGGTGAATTCCGGTTCGGTTAACTGGTGGTTTATACCTTTGGGAGCAATTGGCGGAGGGATAGCAGCGTCGGGGCTGTGTTCCCAATTGACGGTCACCTGGTGCAGTTTCAGATATAAATATGCTGTTGGCCGTGGTTCAATCACGCACTGCTCTTGAGATAACCAGGGTTGTCCCAGGATCACTGCTTCCGTGATGTCGGGTGAAACCACAAATTCGGCTGGGTTTAGGTGACGGTATATTCCCATGGTCAGGGTGGTGCAACCATCGACCTTGAGGGTCTGGTCGTGTTGTGCCATGCGTGCGAGGTGGGTTTGACAGCAAAATGATTCTCTTTGTACACGGGTGAGCACGTCGCTTATCAAGAAGTTGCCTGTGGCTGCGAAATCTAGTAAGGCTGTATTCTGTGCCCATTAATTTCCACCTCTATGCAGGGCCCATGGTTCCCAGCGGCGGCGTTTCCCATCTGTTTGGGTCCTTTAACATCCGCTTGCCTCTGCGGGGGGGTTAGGCGACCGGGTCTTTAATCTCGTACCGAAAATGCATGTACCGACAAACTATATCCCCAGTAAATTTTCAGTGGCACCGGCAAAACTGCTACATAAATAATGATAAAGCTACCCGCTTGTATCATTTATCAGATATTGTGTTAATCAAAATATATTTCGGTCCCATCACTTAAGATTTCCAGCAACGATAGTTTTTTAAGCCGGTTGTTTATGGAAACGTCTAGTAACTGGATGTGAAATATGTTGCATGCGCCACCTATTATCACTGCTTTGAGACTTGGTGCTAGTCTGATTTGCTCCCTACCCTTACACGCCTAACGAGAGGGGAAGCGGTTACCTAGCAACCAGTGTGGTGACCTTGCATCCTCTCTCACCCCTTTTTATGTCTCTCAGTCGCACAACTTTCTTCTCCCCTAGCATGCCTTCGAGAGGGAAAGCTGCAGTTTAGTAAAAAATTAAAAAGTGAGTTGTCTCTCTCTGCCACTACCCCTTACACGCCTGGCCGCAAGGCAAGTAATTGCGCCTGGTGAGCGTAGAAATTTTATCAAGATTATCTGTGACTCAAAACAGTCGCACCTATAATCACTAGCATTTCAAAGAAAATGGTTTTGCCTGAAAATGTAGTGCAATACATTTAAACACGAAATTATTATTTGCAAAAATGATTTGTTTTGTGAATAAAGGTAGTTTTTCACTGTAAAGTTGGTGTTTAATTGTATCTGGTGTAAAATCGACATGATTCTAAAACAAAATATTAATTTGACTCAATGGAGGGCATCTTTGCGAATAACATGATATGCCCAGAAGAATATACTGGATCTCCCCTTATCGCCAAAAATTGTTCGAACAAGAGACTTATATTGCCAAGCGTGAAGTACATTTTCAGTAACTTCCTGTGGGGATATTGGAGGATTTATATTAATAGACACGCATATGTCGAATAAACTGATGTCTGTAAGGGTCTATTCAACACCTTTTGTCATCATATAATGGGTAAGCATCAAGCCAGAGTACAGCGTATCTCACGTCATGAGTGTGTACGGGAAAAGCACAGGACATGGTTTATAATGATTAATTATTTAAGACCGTAAAGAAATAAATCTGAATTTCCTTATTTTTTTTATTTTTGTCTCAAAATTTTTCTGGCAGTGAAATATAATTAATTATTTTAAAAGACAGACATTTGCTATGCACACAAGGTATCACCAACATGTAGCAGTGGGGAGGGGTAAATGGTTTCACTCTTCCCACCGCTTTCCCTTCTTTGCCAGACCGCTGTGAGCACTCTATTTGATCAATAACACTGGCCAACAATAAAATTTTTTTTTTAATGATTTTGTTGGATTCTTATGTTTTTTGTGTGCTGAGTCCAAAAATAATAATACAAGTCATAACATCCACCATTTTTTCACACGTGAATACAGTGAAACCTCGTTGTGTTCCCGTTTATGTCAATTTCCCATATAAGCCGATTTTTTTGGATGGTCCCAACAAATACCCTATATAAACAATGTAAAAAAAAACCAGCATGCTGCACCCTAAAATCATTAATTTACCCGCATCCATCGATCAGATATTCTGTCCGGAAACCAAAATACAGGATGATTCTAAAATCATTGGACAAACATTGAGGGGTGGTAGAGCTCACTAAAACAAACCATTATTGTATAGGAATATATATGTGAGGAAGTGACGCGTTGAGGCACAAACACAAAAATAACACATGAAATGCAACACATTGTTTATTTACAACGTCTACGCTAAATGCCTTTTTACAGCAATGTTTATAATAATTGTTCAAAATTGCTACCACCGACAGTAATGCGAGTTTGGTAGCGTCGATGGGGTGATTGGCGAACAGATTCAAACACGCCGGGTATTACATGCATGCGTGCAGTCGCACAGGATAGTCGAGGTGTGGTTGTCGTACAGTCCTCGATCGACCCCTTCCATCAGTACTGGCGATAAATGAACCATTTTCACAAAGTTGCCAATGTAATCGCTCAAACATTTTGTGGTTCGGCATGCGTCTACGTGAAAAGCGTTCCAGATACAGCCGTAGCGCTGCTCTGCCGTTACCATTAGCAGCACCGTACATTAGATGCATGTCTGCCTTTTCGCTATTCGTAAAATCACCCATCACGGCCGAACTCTCAAGTGCAAATACTTTGTTCACTGATGCAGCAGGTCACTGGCGCACCGTTTGACTGCCCTCAACTATAGCCATCATTGTCAGCCAATCACGCCATATGTAGAGGTTGCCAAGCATGCGTGACTGTTGGTGGATGCATTTCCAGCAAATGTTTTAACATTTTCTGTACAGAATCACTTGTTAAATATGCAGCTAATGAACATTTTAAGTTTCTGTTAATGTGGTATGTTTTTGTGTTTGTGCCTCAACGCGTCACATCTGCCCAAATATTCCTATACAATAATTGTTTGTTTTAGTGAGCTCTACCACCCCTCAATGTTTGTCCCATGATTTTAGAATCAACCTGTATATTCGGAAGTATTGTTTATCTGTGAAAAAACTATCTTAAAACTGGTACTACCAAAATTCAGTAGCGCCAAGAGCAGGTAAACAGACACTCCCTAACCTAAAATGCTAGTGTAGACAACTAGTAGTTGTGAAACGTTGCAATTGTTAACAACCAAGTAATTTATTTTAGATAATTCAATCGCTATTGGTTTTGAATTGTTCACATCGAAAAACAGGTAAAACATAATAATTGCAGACATTTCTCTGTTTCAAGTCAGTAAACGATAATCCGCGCAAATTGAACACGTATTTTTAATGGATGTGGTACGAACCCAGATCCAAACATCCATTATGGATGCAACGGATTTGAACTTTACTCCACAAAGGAAACTTTATAATTTTTAGGTCAGTACGGTAAATAACCATGTAAATTATAATCATTAAAGGGAAACAGTATGTTTTCATGTATTAATTCTTTAAAGATAAAATTACACTAGTAACTTTTTTTAAGAGTAATGCAGTGATTGAGTGATATCAACTGTCACACAAGACGGCGAGTGTTGTCAACTTAGAAGACTTTCTGTTTAGAGAAATTTAAAAACATTTTGCGGGCAATGAAAATTTTAACGGAGTAAAATTTAATTTTTAGAAAATCTGATTTTTAAATGTCAAACTCAAAAAAACTGTGATAAATTTGCCTCCAAAGAAGAGTAAAAAATATAAAATGCAGCATTATTATGACGAAACTACATACTTAATAACTGTACATAAATTTTAACTATTTTTAGCACATTTCTATTTTAAATCACTGTTTTTAATAAATTTTTTGATCTTTGCCACTTTTTTTACATTTGGCAGAAATTTAGTGAATTTTATGTAAACATCCGGCAAATTTTCAAAATTGAATGCATTTCAATATTTTATAATACGATACTTATGTTCAATGATTGAGATATGTTTTTTCATCTAGTATTTAAGATATGCCCACTGTTAATTACAGGCAATCAACTCAGTATACCAAAGGATGAAAATAAATTTTTTTTGAGGTTAGGTTTTACTTTTTGAGGGTGGTGGTCCACATGTTGAGTTTTCCCGCATGCTGAGTTTTTTTCAGTAGGTCCCACGAAAAACAAATAATACAAGTTTCAATGTATACAAAATGTGAGAAATTAATTTTTTACCTAATATCTGTGCATTTTTATATACTTTATTTATATATATTTTTTATATACATTTATAATATACAAACACAGTAAATCTAAATGAAATTACATTGGTAATGGTGGTAGGCCTGTTTGTTTACTTTCAGTCAACACAACCTCACTTTTAAGCTTTTTGCCCATGTGCTCTAAGAATGACTAACCATCGTTGTAAAAACTTTCCTAGCAGTTTTTGTTATATATGTGGTGAGTTTGTAATTAAAAAACAATAAGAAGCATTACAGAGTTTGTTAAAAAAGTGTACTTCCTGTCCCTGAGCCACCACAGGCTATTGATGTCATTTTACTTGATCAGTCCAGTGAAACTGAATCTGATGAAGGTAAACCGGATGACGATGAGTTCCATTGCCCTCCAGAAACTTTAGAACCTCAGTTGTTTACACAGGCGGAGTTAAATGATTTGGTAAGCAATTTCAGTTTGACTAAAGAGAAAACTGAATTGCTTGGCTCTAGACTAAAAGAAAACATTTATTGGCGCATCTATTTATCAATATAGAACAAGAGATCAACAGTTCCCTAAGTTTTTTTAAGCAAGAATAGGATTTGGTGTACTGCCATGATATTGGTGGTCTAATGAATGAATTTGGAATTGAGTACAACAACGAAGAATGGAGGCTTTTTATATACTGTAACGTTGGCTGCTACAGTTACACCGTCTATAAGTTGCCACTGCTAGCTCAGAGGTAGTATACGAGACTCTGTACAATGGACGCCAATTACATATGAAATAAAGTCAAGTTCTGGAGTATTTGTTCTATACTTTATTTATCATTTTAGTAACACAGTTCACATACGAAGTTCAATTATGCAGAGTATAAAACGTTCACAGATAAACATACACGTGCATAACAGCGCCACAGTCGTTTACGAAGTATTACGTTTCTTAAAAACTGCCCTAAGAAATAAGAAATGCAGCGACCTCCCACACCGGTGGAGAAATAATATAGCAAGTTCAAGTTTCCCAATGTGGGGGTTAGCGTCACGCCCGACGCGGCCTAGGCGAGCATTGTATGACTACTGCTCGGTATCATCTGAACTGAGTGGCGGTTGACTTCCAACTGACCTGAAGGGCGACTGCCTTCCATCTGACGATATCTACTGCCTGAAGGGCGACAGGCACCTGTGTATTTGTGCTACCTATCACCCCCCTCTCCTGAAATAAGGGCCTGGCCACGCACGCTTTCCACACTTATCGAAACTGCGCACATTCTCCACACGTTATCGAAACTGCATTGTACAAAACTAAGAGTGCGCCGCCAACATACAGATAAACAAACTTCTCATACAAAATTTGTCGACGCAGTCTGAAAAAAGTTAATCTAATGTTGATGCTTAACAAAAACTCCAACGTTTGAAACAAAATGGTAAACAGACGCCTGATAAATGTAAAACAGCAAACATATGCCCGATAACCAAACTATCACGGGAAACGAACCACCACGGCTTTAATTTTGAATACAATAAAAATATTATGAAGCTTGGAAAAACGAACGAAAATGAAACACGTGTCCTGAAAAGTTAAGAATACTGCGTCATTACAATACTCATAAAAAAACTAGCTTAAAAGCTGTTCTTTTACACAATGGTAATACTTTTCCTTCACTGCCTGTGGCTCATTCCGTCCATATGAAGGAAACTTAAAATCTAGATCTTATTTTAAAGGAAATTAACTATCCTGCTCACAATTGGATGATGTGTGGAGATTTGAAAGTTGTTTGCATGCTCCTAGGCCAAAAAAAGGAATTTACTAAATTTCCATGTTTTATATGTGAATGGGACAGCAGAGCAAGGGATCGACACTGATACACAAAACATTGGTCTGCAAAAAAAACCTTAACACATGGGAAGAAGAACAATTTGCATAAAACTTAAATAGATAAAAAAAAAATTCTTCTACCACCTCTTCACATTAAATTAGGTTTAATGAAACAGTTTGTAAAAGCCTTGCCTAAAGATGGTGAATATTTAAGTATTTATGTGAAAATTTTCCTCATTAATCAGGAACTAAACTGAAAGAAGGGGTTTTCGTTGGGCCAGACATTCGTAAAATGATGTTCGATTCCAACTTTGAAAAAAAAATGAATACAAAGGAAAAGGAGGTTTGGATATCATTTAAGCAAGTTGTGACTAAGTTTTTGGACAATGTTAAAGACCCAAACTATGAGCTTATCGTAGCTAATATGATAAATAAGTTCAAAAATCTGGGGTGCCTGATGAGCCTTAAAGTCCACTTCTTACACAACCATCTTGACTTTTTCCCTGACAACTTGGGTGATGTGAGTGAAGGGCAGGGGGAGCGGTTTCACCAGGACATCAAAGTGATGGAGAAACGTTACCAGGGACGGTGGAATGTCAGCATGATGGGTGATTACTGCTGGTCACTTCACCGAGAACAACAAAATGCATCACATCGGAGAAAAAGCTACATAAGAAGCTTCAAAGAGAAGAGAAAAAGGAAATACCAAAAAATAAACACTTAAAATGTATGTAATGAATTTTTTAAAAATAGAAATTGCATATATAACATTTTTAAATAAAAATGCATATTGTGAGAGAACTGTGGGTGATACAAAAAAACTGATGCCAGATTCGGTTTCAGCACCCAAAAATACATAATATTCAGCTGCATTTATTTAAAAGTTTTCACAAAATAATTTTTTGTTGGCCTGTGTAATCTCTCTGTACACTCTCAGCTGATTGAGTGCGCACGGCACATTCACAATTTGGCTTGCATTCGGTGTCACATTTTCATTTCCCGAAGTGTTTGAAAGTTTTAGGTCTACTTGCACATAATGTCGGATTGCAATAAATTAAATACTGTATTTTGAGGTCTTATATTCCTTATTTTAACGAGTTGAGGTGAAATGATATTTAAAATATTAACAGTAATACTAATACAGTAGAACACACTTATAAGGTTCCTGTTTAAAGGGTTTTCCCATCTATAGTGCAGGATTTTTCCAGCCCTGAATGTTTCCCCATAAGAACAATAACAAACATCCTGCAAATCATGAAGGAAGCAGGCTAGGAATGGAAAACCACAATGGAAAAGCTGCTCAACTTACACTGTTTTTCAAACTTTGTAGTTTTTATCCCAAGTTCCACCCTGCTGAGATAATCTACCAGCTTGACATTGATGAGGGTCAGGAGGCCAGCAACAGGAGGGAGTGAAGGTTTTTCCAAGCTGCCCCCCCCCCTCCTGGATTTCCTTTGTGTCTTTCTCCCTCTTTCTCTTTTGTTTGGCTAACAAGATGTCATGCTTGACACACACCAATGGAAGGCTGTTTAATAGGAGGGTGATGGACCATAACATAACACAAATACAGTGTGGATTTCTTGCCTGGAAAAATTAATGTTTCTGTGCCTTTCTAATTTTTGACATGTGTAAGCAGCACTGCATAAAAGACGCAAAAAAAAAGTGGCCTAGTCTCTATAAAAGAAGCAAAAAAAGATAAGGAATCTGGCCCTTTCGACAGCTGTTGACATTCTTTTAATGAACTTTCGTAGATTACCTTTATTGTACAGCAGGGCATAATGTTTGGTTTTAGGGCCAAGAGTTATTTAATTAAAGTACTTTCCAAACATATCACAATCACCACATATTAATGTAAAAAAAGAATAATATTTTACATATTTACTAACCTTAAATAAATTTATACAACAAGTTTAACCGAATACATTAAAACTTATCTTCACACTTTGTTATAGATCAATTCTTCCATAGGTTAAGTAAAACATTTAATGAATTTTACCTGCATTGGTTTAATAAAGTTGCAAGCAAAAGGCAAGTATTCAAAATAGAGCCGAATACTGGAACCAATATTTAAATTGTAGAATCGGCACCGGAATAGACATTTTTTGTTATTCGACCCATCCCTACTTACTAAATAATATATATTATACAGTACGTAAAACACAGTCTTATTTTCACATTCGGTTAAATAACACCACTGTCTTTGCTACTTCATCATTGCAGTATTTCATATCAATACTTTTGTAAATATCCAAATATGTCCAGTCCCTGAAAACACTGGAACACAATCTTCAACCAAAATTACAACGAGAAAAGTGCAAAGGATACGGACAGCACGCTCTGCATCCCATTCGCTGCTGAAGCGCACAAGTCCCATGTCCTTGCCTCTTAACTCGGCAAACTTAACTTCTCCAACCTCCAGGAATTTATCTCTCAGCATCTGCCACGTCACATTTTGTGGTATCTGCAAAAACAGGTTAAGTAGTGGATAAATTTAATGGTTTTATTTCAAACACAATCATTTTTAAATAAGACAGGAACTTCAACTTCCAGAAACCTGCTTGTAATTTACAAAATACATAAACACACACTTAACAAATGTTTCATAAGTCTTTTTATACGAAAAACAGATGAATACTAAAATAAAGTATTAACATTACAAATAAGCTCGGTCAATTATATTCTCAATAATCTGCACAAATCTAAATACTGAAAGTGAAACACATATGTACTTAACAAAAATTATAAAGGAAATAATTTATATAAATGGGTGTTACAGTAGAACCCTGTTATAACATTTCTCCACGACGCCAAGAAATTTCAGCTTTACATAAGAGAAAACTTTATAAGAGGGTAATTAAGTAGTGAAAAAAAAAATAGGGATGGGTTGAGTATGCATTTTTCCTGATTCTCCGATTCAAGTTCGGTTCCTCATTTTCAGTATTCTGATTCTTAAATTAGCATTTGCAATGTGTGAAAAAAATTCTTTCACACAATAATTTTTTTTTTTTGCAAATTCTAAATACAGTGATATAATTGGCATTGAGTCAGAACTATTTCTGTGTCTCAACTTATTGGAAGTGACCTCACTGGAAAAATGTTGGGATTAAAAACTTCTTGGCTTACGAATAGTAAATTTTCAAAATTCTTGCAAATAAAAAATACAAAGGAAAACCTATTTGTGATGAGACTTTAATGTGCTTATGCTAAAATGAAATCCGAATGAAAATATTGTAATGTATTTCTGCATTTGCATATGATCTACAGGTTAATTTATTAAATTTAAGTTCACTAAATCTCATTTACCTTTGAAAAAAATATCTGTTGCTGGGTTGTTATGTATGGAGCGTGTATCTTGGTTGGTTGAACATCTTCAAGTTTTCTTAAACTATTTATCCCGTCTTGCCAGCTCTAAGCCATTTTTTTTTTTTAATTTAAAGCAAGTACGTTTCTAACTTGCACCAGATTTTAAACAAATATCTATTACTTTGGTTGGGACATGTTGAAAGGTTGCTGCTTTATATCTAAAATTATAAATTTGTATTTTATTTTAAACTTTTCACAGCTTTTTTTAGATAGAAAAAGGGAATGCACAATTAAGGAAACCCTATTCCCTACACTTTACCAATCACAATATAAAAGACATTTTTATTTCCTAGCTAGTAACTGTGACTGTTGTTAGTAGCTCTATGGATAATACTTCCTCTACATCTGCAGCTGTTTCTGTGCACGTGGTTTCAAAACAGGTGTTTAAATACGGTTTTTATTAAGTTTGAGTGTGAATACTGTAAAAAATTAGAGTAAATTGTTTATTTGTATTTTTTTTATTTACATTTAAGGTCAAAAATTCTTGGTACCTTGAGAACTTTCAACAAGGTTCTATTGTATTATAAAATTGCAAATACCTTACATAGGCCTATCAATGTGTTCATTTAACATACAGTTCAATGAGGTTGATTAAGGTTGCAAGTAGGTTGGATTTTTCTTTAATGCGGGTTTCACACGAGCTTAGGGGCAGCGATGGGCTGCTTGGCTGGCTTCTA